>BJFM01003818.1:0-40687 GCA_016586285.1 Arothron firmamentum | reverse complement strand
CTGATGAACCTCATCCAGGGGAACCTGCTTCCCTCAGCTCTCATCTGGATAACCTCCCGACCTGCAGCAGCCAATCAGATTCCTTCATGCTGTGTTGACAGGATGACAGAAGTACGAGGCTTCACTGACTCCCAGAAGGAGGAGTACTTCAGGAGGAGGTTCAGTGATGAAGAACTGGCCAAGAGGATCATTTCACACATCAAGACCTCCAGGAGCCTCCACATCATGTGTCAGATCCCGGTTTTCTGCTGGATCAGTGCTACAGTTCTGGAGGACATGTTGACTACAGAGCAGAGAGGAGAGCAGCCCACAACCCTGACTGACCTGTACTCACACTTCCTGATGGTCCAGACAAAGAGGAAGAAGCAGAAGTATAAAGGACACCAAAGAGCAGAGGAACTGACTGAGGCTGACAAAGAAGTCCTGCTGAAGCTGGGGAAGCTGGCATTTGAACATCTGGAGAATGGAAACATCATGTTCTACCCAGAAGACCTGGAGCGATGTGGACTGGACGTCTCAGAGGTGTCAGTGTACTCAGGAGTTTGTACAGAGATCTTTAGAGGAGAGAGTGTGATCTTCCACAAATCAGTCTACTGCTTTGTTCATCTGAGCATTCAGGAGTTTCTGGCTGCACTTTACATGTTCCACTGTTACACCAAGAAGAACACAGAGGTTATAGAGTCTTTCCTAAAAGACTTACAGCAATATGGTTCTCTCCAATCATTAGATGACTTTCTCAAAAGTGTCATGATGAAATCTCTCAGAAGTAAAAATGGCCACCTGGACCTGTTTGTTCGCTTCCTTCATGGTCTCTCTCTGGAGTTGAATCAGAGAATCTTGGGAGGACTGTTGAAGCAGACAGTCAAAGATCCAGAAACCACCCAGAGGGTCATCAACAACCTGAAGGAAATGAACATTGGTGGAATCTCTCCAGACAGAAGCATCAACATCTTCCACTGTCTGATGGAGATGAAGGATCATTCACTACATCAGCAGATCCAACAGTTCCTGAAGTCAGAGAAGAAATCAGAGAAGGAACTGTCAGAGATCCAGTGTTCTGCTCTGGCCTACCTGCTGCAGATGTCAGAGGAGGCTCTGGATGAGCTGAACCTGCAGAAGTACAAGACATCAGAGGAGGGACGACTCAGACTGATTCCAGCTGTGAGGAACTGCAGGAAGGCTGAGTAAGTCCAGATGTGATTGAGATATTACAGGTTATATTAATCTGGTACTAAATCCACTATTAAACAATCAGGATTCTGTTTATATTCAAATTATCCGATTACTCTAATTAGCCCCTAATTACATTTTCAAATTTCTACTTATCTAATTATGTTAATTATCTAATTTAAATGTATTAACACAGCGAATTTACAGTTTGTTTGCCTAAAATTGAACACAGTGACATACTGAAAAATTATTGGCTGACATATTGGGCACCCAGTGATCATGCGGCTCCAACACTAAACCCCTAGGGACACCCTGAACTAACACAACAAACCTTTCCCAACAACACTATCTCCATGCCCCTCATCAATTTTAACAACCTCCCCCTGAAAATTCCAAAACATATACAACTAAATGTAATAACTGAAACCTGCTATAACTTCGTTCCCCAACTGCACAAAGACAAGTATGACATTTAAATTCATTCATTTTGCTATATTGTTTATAAAAATGTGTATCAGTTTTTTATGTATATAGTTATAGATCACTGAAGAAAAGTATCTCCTCTAAATATGTTTTTAATGATGGAGGTCAAATACAAATCCAGCGGAAACTGTGACAGTGACTCAGCGTTCTGTCCCAGCAGTGGTTGTCAGGACAATAATGTTGTTATTCCAGGCAGACATGGTTCCATGTCATAATAACGGTTCTCCTGTTCTCTGGAGTCAGAGCGGCCACACCAACACGTGTTGTGATGCTGTGAGTGGAAACAGGGATGGTCCACTGCAGTTCTCTCTCAGCAGCATTTAGATGCTCCTGTTGAACAAAGAGCAGGTGTGAAGCTGCTGCTGTCTTAGTTCCTCTGACAGGGCTCCCTCCTCCCCACAGTTCCCACAGCAGCCCAGGGTTAACCTGCAATCTGGGACAAGATGATGTCACTCAGCAAGAAAGTCAGGGAGGTGGAGTTCAGGGCTGTTTCTCCAGGACTGGGCTGGCTGCACTTCATGATTTAAAACAGCCAAACTACAAGAGTTGATCACAGTTTAGAGATGAAGAGAACTTTGGCAGATCCAGGAGATCAGGCTGAATTATGTGGTGGACCAGAATTACTGTCCATGAACAAACAGTCAGTCAACAAACATGAGTGGCTGTTTCAGAAGCAATACAGACGCATTTAGAGCCATGTAGTGATTTCCTCAACGGTCACTGATACTGAACAATGTTGATCTTCTGGGAGTGTCCTCCAGAAGGTTTTTGATTCCAAGGAGGAAGGTCAAAGGTCATTATGTTCACACTTCCTGGTGGTAAATTCATGTCAGAGCTGTCTCTGTTTAGTTCTTAGACCTTCGATCAAACCCCACCAGGATATCTGGCTTGTTTCATGTCTTCTTCTCAGTTTTGAGTGTGGCCAAGACAGCCCACAACCCTCACCATAAAGACAATTACCAACAACTACAGCTGTGTAAACAATCTGGAATAATATAAATGCGTGCAAATATCAAAATGTATAAATATAAAGCTATGTTGAGATTTCAGTGATATTAGTTTTTTATCTAATGCTGGAGATTTGGATTCAGTTGTTTGATGGAAATTACACTTATGTGTTTATATTTCAGTATTGAATCATGACAACAGAACAATTTTCTTGGTCTTCACAGATTTAGTATCAGCAGACTGTCAGAGACTCACTGTGAAGTTGTTGCCTTGGCTCTGAAGTCCAACCCTTCCCAACTGACACAGCTGGACCTGAGTAGGAACTACCTGCAGGATTCAGGAGTGAAGCTGCTCTGTTCTGGACTGGAGAGTCCAAACTGTCAACTGGAGACTCTCAGGTCAGTTCATGGATTTTATTCTTTCACCATTGTTCATGAAGTTTCTATAATATATGTTGATGAATGTTGTCAGTCATCCAGGTCAAAGAGAACTGTGAGCTTCAAAACATTCAGCTGATTTTCTTTAGTTTTTTAAAGACTTCTCAGCTCTCATCCAAGAAGCTCATTCAGTTTGCTAGCTTGAGGATTTCAATATAACGGTAATAAATTATGTGTTACCGGCTGGTTCAGTCCCTTTAAGAAGGTAGCAGATCTGACGTAGCCGGTTGTTGTTGTCATGGTGCCCCTGGTGACAGTACGAGGTGTTGTGTCAGCCTCTCGCTGAAAAGTGTAGCCTTGTAGCAGACTTAACATCCAGGATACATGTTCTTCCAGAAAAGGGTCCTTGTTATTGCCTGGACAGTTGTGGAGAGCTTGGAGAGAAATAAAGTGCCGGCTCGCAGGCTAAATAATCCCTCAGTCTCTACTCCTGTGTGTTTGCCTACAGGGAGCCAAAGCATGACAGTGTACGGCAGGAGGAAGCCAGAGCATGAAGAGAAAGATGTTTTTTTTTCAATCAACTTTTTTTTGCTTTTTAGTTAGTAGATGTATTTTTTTCCTGTATCTGTGTGGATGAACCCAGGCCTCTTGTTACTGAAAGCTTGCCAAGCTAGCACATTAAGCAGTCCTGTACCACGGTTAGGAACCAGAGGCTGACAAAAGCCACAAATGTGACCGAGGCTAGCATCTGGACATGCATCAAGAATTGAGTCATAGACAGATGTGATGGAGAGAATGGTCATTTTTCCAGAATAAAACATCGTTCAGAATTAGATAATAGATACAAGGAAAATAATATAAGTTATGTAGTTTTTCTGTGCAGCCTGACCCACAATTGACCCACAGTCCGCTGCCAAGAGTTGGGGACCACTGAGCTAGCTATCCAGAGTTCTGTCTGGGTTAAAAAGTCTGAACTTCTCAAAGAATTTTAATTCCATGAACTTTTTATTTTTTATGAACTTTTCTCTGAATTTCTCACAGTTATTTTGAACCACTATATAAATATCAAAGCTGTGAGCTTGAATATAAATGTTGTAAATGTTCTTTTCTCAGAGGTCCACTTTCAGCAGAGAGCTTCAGTGATTAAAACCTCATGAAAAAACATTTGCACATATCCTGAGTGTCTGATACTGCAGCTACTTCAACATGTTCCTGAGCTCCCACTGATGGACTAACCTGCTGCAGAAGATCAAACAAACAAAAAGAACAACGTGTAGAAACTAATCCAGATTAGCAGCAGGTCCAGTATAAAATCTTTTATGCCAGGCTGATGTGCAGGCACCATATTTGATGTCTAATTGCTAAATGTATTAAATGTTGGCTTTGGCTGTCATAAGTAGTAAATAATTTTCAAAAATTATTATTGACTATTAAACAGCTGCATTTTAATGAATTTAATCACCTAAGGACACCGCCCTTCTGAGTATGACAAAAGATAGACAATTCATGAAATCCGTCTTATACAGTATACTAAAGTGTTAATTTAGCACTCTGATCAATAATTAATTAATAATTACAACTGAAATTAGCACATTAACACTTAGCTAGGCTTAAAGTTCTTGCCAGTGTAGAGGTTGGTTTCCAGTGGTCAGGCTCACTTAGTATTGCTAGTGCTGCTACTTTGTTGACAGTGGATATGTGAATACAAGGTATATCTGGAAGCCAGGTAGTGATGTTTGAAAATCGTAGGAGTAATAATGACTGGGAATCGCGCTTGTGCACGAAACTGAGGGGCCTGTCTTTGGCTTTGACGTTATCACTCATGTGGTAACCATGAGTTTAGGTTCTAACTCAGAGTTTCTTTACCCTGCTTTCTGAAGCGGACCCCTGGTGTTTTGGGGTGCCCTGGTACTCTGGTTAGAACAAAGAGTACCAGAGTACCGGAGCACCCCTGGGGTCAACTGAGGTCCAACACCAATATACATGTTTGAAGAAGGAAATTGTGATTTCTGGGTGATGATTCCTTTAATCACTTTATGTGGATTTGGCGTTTTTCTAATTTCTGCCAGTTATGAGAAAAAACTTTTAAGATCTTAACATGTTTGGTTATAAATAAATTAATTCTAATGTATTCTTTATTTAGATTAACAGACTGCAGTTTATCAGAGATCAGCTGTTCTCATCTGGGCTCAGTTCTGAAGTCCAACCCCTCCCATCTGACAGAACTGAACCTGAGCGATAACAACCTGCAGGATTCAGGAGTGGAGCTGCTCTGTTCTGGACTGGAGAGTCCAAACTGTCAACTGGAGACTCTCAGGTCAGTTCATGGATTTTCCTCTTTCACCACTGTTGATGAAGTTTCTATAGTATCCATCCATCCATCCATCCATCCATTTTCCGCCGCTTATCCGGGGTCGGGTCGCGGGGGCAGCAGCCTCAGCAGGAAAGCCCAGACTTCCCTCTCCCCAGCTACTTCATCCAGCTCCTCTGGGGGGATCCCCAGGTGTTCCCAGGCCAGCAGCGTGTCCTGGGTCTTCCCGGGGGGCCTCCTACCGGTGGGACGTGCCCTGAACACCTCACCAGGGAGGCGTCCGGGAGGCATCCTGACTAGATGACCGAGCCACCTCATCTGGCTCCTCTCGACGCGGAGGAGCAGCGGCTCTACTCTGAGCTCCCCCCGGATGTCAGAGCTTCTCACCCTATCTCTAAGGGAGAGCCTACCCACCCTGCGAAGGAAGCTCATTTCAGCCGCTTGTACCCACGATCTTGTTCTTTCGGTCATGACCCAAAGATCATGACCATAGGTGAGGGTAGGAATGAAGATCGACCGGTAAATTGAGAGCTCTATAATTTATGTTGATGAATGTTCTCAGTCATCCAGGTCAAAGCTGAGCTTCAAAACATTCAACTGATTTTCTTTAGTTGTTGAAGACATTTCAGCTCTCATCCAAGAAGCTTCTTCAGTTCTAAACTAACTGGTGGGAATCCCAGAGTTCTCTGTACTGTGGAGATAAAATATAAGACCAAGTTCATATTTTTAACTTCCATTCTCAGGTCAGAAGACAGGAAATAAAAAGCCAGAGGTTTTTACATCAGCACTACACATATTGTCAGGATCCAGCTTGCTGGCCCCCTCCTTTGTGTTGGACGCATTCTTGGTCCTCTCCAGAGGGGGTGCTGTTCCCATGTTAATCAGGGACTGATTTAGGGACGCAGGTGGCCAGTGCTCACTGCTGGATTGTTAGTTGTAGTTCTAGTCTGGTTGGAGTTGCAGTGGCAATCGTGCCCGTGACTGCTTCCCCCCTCATCTGCCGAGTGCGGCCAGAACTGAACCCCTTTGTTTCCTGTGGGTCTTGGAGTTTAGCTAAAAAGTGAGTTGCCTGCCTTCCCAAGGATGCCACGTTTTCCCCAGAGGACTCTCATGCTCTGGTTTTGGGACACTCTGCGGAGGAACCTCCACTCAGGAGATTTTTTTGACTTTGTGAACCTCATGTGTGGTCAGTTTTTTCCTCTTTTGGGAACGCTTTCTGTTTTGCTTCTTGTACACCCAATAAAGGGGTTACTTTGCACCCGATCTGCCTCCCCTTGTCTGCGTCTGGGTCCTACACAAAAACCACAATCCTCAACACATATCCTGAGTGTCTGATGCTACAGCTACTTAAACATGTTCCTGAGCTCCCACTGATGGACTAACATGCTGCAAAAGATCAAACAAACAAAAAGAGCAATGTGTAGAAGCTAATCGAGATTAGCAACAAGTCTAGTCTGAAATGAGAGACAGTTGTTGAGGAAAATGATCATCTGTGTCTTCTCAGCAGTCTGTGTGAGCGTTCTGGACAGATAGTGTCTCCTGCAGTGGAGTTATTTGCTCAGTAGTTCATGGTAGCTGGTGAGGACTTGGGGTTGAGTGTTTTCATCGTGTTCCTGCAAACATAGAAACAAGCATGACCTCACTGTTACTGTAATGTTAGCTCAGGGTGGACTATTATTAGTTTAGCTATGTCGTTGCTAACTAAGCTCAATGTTGGAAACTTTACATCTAAAAAGGGATGAAACCTTTATGCCATAACCTTTCTGTGGCACTGTTCAATGTGTTGCACCAACATCTTTTTCTTTTACAGTATGGTAACAGTAGCACATAGCAGACAACATGGTCAACTGTCTGGCTAAGATTACCGTATTTTCCGCACTATAAGGCGCACCGGATTATAAGGCGCACCTTCAATAAATGGCCTATTTTGAAACTTTTTTCATATATAAGGCGCACCGCACTATAAGGCGCATAGAATAGAAGCTACTGTAGTGGCTGCGGTTGCGTTATCATCCACTGGATGAAGCTGTGCTAAAAGAAATGTTAACAAAACAGTTAGCTAAGTCAGTCAGTCAAACTTTATTACCGGTAATAGAATACAAACCAGCGTTCTGACAACTCCGTTCACTCCAAAACAAGTCCGTACATTCACAATCCGGCACCATATGTACCAGTAGCTCTTATTTGCGCCGCCCTCATTGAAAACAATGTATTTCCAACTTCATTTGTCACGGTTCAAACGTTTGTTTGTTTTCCTCGAGGTAACGCCAGTGACGTAGTATTTTCGCGACAGTTTATCTTTTACCAACCGCAAGGTTTATCACGTAGTTAGTGCATTCACAAATGTGGAGGGGAACTTTTCCCCGATTCAGTAAACATGTAAAACAGTGCTACGGTAAATCAAACGTTAGTGCTAATGGTGTGGGACTGGAATTCCCTTACATTTTTAACCGCTGTTACTTCGGCCACGCCCGCTGACTACGGTAGCCACAATGAACCAATATTGTTCCGTATATAAGGCGCACCGGGTTATAAGGTGCACTGTTGGGTTTTGAGAAAATTAAAGGCTTTTAGGTGCGCCTTATAGTGCGGAAAATACGTTACTTTCAGGTTTATGAAAAAATACAAGGGCTAACTTTAGCTGGGTATTTGTATTTAAATTTTTATGTTCAGTACAACTTGTTCGCTCGCTCAACTTTGCGATTACACTTATTTTATGTGCATATTGTCCTGGTCATTTTATTTTATTTTTACTGAGCTGATTCTGACTGCAGTGTGGAGCTAGGCTGAGGGTCTGAGCCAGAGGAAGAGGCAGCAGAGAAAGACCAGTGCAGTGCATCAAAGACGGGTACCTCTAGGGCTTTTCGTCTTTTGGTTGGCAAACTAGCATCTAAACTGGGAATTGAAATTTAAAAATATGAACAACTCAAAGAGAATCGATGTGCTCGTACCAATTCCAAACGATTCTCCCCAACCCAAAATCTGTGTACAAGAAAAGGAAACAGAAGAAGAGTAAAGAGGCAGCAAAAGCTAAAAAGACAGAATTGGACAGATTCTGTGAATAAACAAGAGTGAACATCGGAGTTTCCTGTCAGAGTTGCAGGAATGTTACCAACATAGCAGCTCTGGCTAACGTTAACTTGTTTACAGTGGTCATGCTAGCTTAATATTGCTAGCGCTGTTACTTTGTTGATGATGGATTTGTGAAGACACGTTGTATCTGGACGCCAGGTAGTGATGACTGAGAATTGCACTCGTGCACGGAGCGGGGCTTTGGTCAGAGACTGGGGGGATGGGTGAAGTGAGGCTACATTTAACTCTTGCTAGCAGTTTTACCACTGCAAACTCCACCTTTACATTTGAGTAGAGATCAAAAGAGAATGAAAGAGTTGAATTCCATGTGTGAGACATCATCAGTCATGGACATGAGCCATGTCAACGACAACGTCCATCATTAGCATGAAAAGACTGAGACACTGCTGTTCATCAGTCTATTAAGTTTGATTCTTTAATTACATTTTAATGTTTTCAAAT
This sequence comes from Arothron firmamentum, assembly GCA_016586285.1. NCBI lineage: Eukaryota > Metazoa > Chordata > Actinopteri > Tetraodontiformes > Tetraodontidae > Arothron > Arothron firmamentum. The sequence continues at coordinate 31,864 of BJFM01003818.1, read as the reverse complement.
AGGTCAAGATCATAAATTGTATTAAAGGAGTCATCACCTGATCTTTTCATGTAAGCCAGTCTCACTTAAATTCCCTTTAAATCAATTTTTAATATTTATTGTAATTAAAAAAAAAAAACAAGAAAAATCAAACCTAGAGCTCGTTCTGATTCTTTTGTATTGCGCGACATTTCAGAGTTTGGCTTTTAACTCCGAGTATGTCAAACCTGCTTTTCGGTGTTTTGGAGCACTCTGGTGCTCAGGTTCGAACATCGTCATCAAATGATAAAACTCCAGATTTTTTTTATTTCAGTTGATGGTAGATGTCCAAAATTTCTTTCAAGTTTTAATTTAGGTTCAACATCAATATATATGTTTGAACAAGGAAAAATTTGTTTTCTGGGTGATGATTCCTTTCATCACTTTATGTGGAATAAGTGTTTCTAATTTCTGTTAATTTCTGGTCAGTTTTGAGGAATAAACATTTAAGATCTAAACAAATTTGAACTAATTCTAATTTCTTCTTTATTTAGATTATCATGGTGCAATTTATCAGAGATCAGCTGTTCTCATCTGGGCTCAGCTCTGAAGTCCAACCCCTCCCATCTGAGAGAACTGGACCTGAGTTACAACATCAAGCTGCTGGATTCAGGAGTGAAGCTGCTCTGTTCTGGACTGGAGAGTCCAAACTGTAAACTGGAGACTCTCAGGTCAGTTCATGGATTTGACTCTTTCACCATTGTTCATCAAGTACGAAAGGGTATTCGGGCCACCAATGAGAAAAAAAAAATTACAGGAGGTAGTTTTCTTTTTGCATCATGCACTTCGAGAAAAAAGTCAAAATGTTGAGAACAAAGTTAAAATGTTGAGAATAAAGTCGAGATATAATGTCGAGAATAGAGTCGACCTTTTGAGACGATAACAACTAATGCATGTGCCTGCTTCTACAAAATGCTATGCAGACAGTTATATGAACTGGTGAAGTTATGTTTTGGACTCAGCTTTAGCAACAAAGAAACTCACTTTTAGCTCACAAACACACTGTAGCTATCAGTATTAGGACTTTGTAGCTCTGTCTGTGCGCAGTCGCTCCAGACATCCGCGTCTGCGGTAGTTACATTGAGCATGTGTGCCAGTATAAACAGGATGTACAGGACTTCTGACAGGACTTCACTGTCTTGCAGGACAAGTACTGTACACATATTTCCCTAGCAAAACAAAGAATTCAGTCAGAGACAAAGCACGAAAAAGAAAAAGACGGTATTGTTGGCATTGTGAAGCTTCCATGTCATTTTTGGCATATTTAATAAAAAGTTTTTTAAAAGCATCTATGGTGTCTAGAGAACAAAGTGATAAAGGAAGAGAATCCCAGAGCCAGAGCGCAACAGCTTTAAAACACCTATAATCGTCGGGGTTTGAAATGGGTACAAGGGACCATCAGCAGGTTCTGTTCTGAGGACCTGAGGCTCCAGGAGGCGCTGTATGGCTTAAGCAGCTCAGATAATCACACTGGGACCTGGCCATGGAGAGCACAAAAAGCCAAGACTAAAATTTTAAAATGGACACGATATTGAACAGGGAGCCAGTGCAGACTTTGCAGAATGGGAGAAATATGAGTCCTCCTGTTAGCAAGAGTCAAAGGTCTTGCAGCTGAATTCTGCACGTACTGTAGGCGGGCCAGCTCTTTTTTTTAATTAAGGCACATACAGAGGCTGTTGCAGAAATCTAAACGTGAGGAGACAAATGCCTGGATAATCATCTCCAGCTCTTTTGGGGAGATGAAAGATCGGAGCTTAGAGATGTTACGCAATTGAAAGAAGCAGTTTTTAACCAGCTGCTTGGAGTGGTTCTCAAGTGAGATGGACTCATCAAAACAGACACCAAGATTTCTAATATAGGATTTTACTGTAGGTCTCAGGTTGCCCAAGTGCTGCATGATGCTATTCATGGCACTCTCTGGGGCAATGATGAGTGTCTCCGTTTTCTCAGAATTTAGTTGAAGGCTGTTGTCACTTAGCCACTGCTTCAAGTTAGACAAACATCTAAGCAAGGAGTTCAATTTGTGTGCCTCAGATGCCTTAAACAAGCAATATAATTGAAGCTCATCCGCAAAAAGATAAGAGACGTCATTAAACTGCTGAATGATCTCGCCGAGGGGAAGAATACAGTGGTCCCTCATTTATCGCGGGGGTTACGTTCTGAAAATCCCTTGCAATAAACGAACTCCGCGAAATGGAAACCTGTTTGCTAGTCATATACATGTTAATGTTACGGCCACATAATCCCTCCTCGCGATCTTTATAAACGCACACAGCGCGGACGCAGCCGATAAATTGCCAGACGGCAGAAATCAGTCCAGACCGTGATGCACCACACTCGGTGTAAACCCGCCTCGCCCCGTAAAATACAGGACATTTTGTCATGGAGAAAATTTGCAAACGTAAATTTGGCAAGCTGTACAGTGACGAGGCGCAGAGACTGTTCACGTTGGTCAGTCCCTTAGCCAATCAGGATGCAGAACGTAATGCACTGTTTAAAAAAAGAATTTTAAAAAACTGGACTAAAAAAATCCACAAAACAGCGAAGCCGTGAAAAGTAAAGCGCGGTATAGCGAGGGGTCACTGTATATAAGAGGAAGAGGAGTGGGCCAAGAACAGAACCCTGGGGCACACCATAGGCTAGGTCAGCAAGCATCGACCTTTGGTGGTTGACTGACAAACTGAAGCTTCTGCTTACCAGATAGGAGGAAAACCAACTCAGGTCCAGACATGCCGACCAAGACCTACAGCCTGTTGATTAGGATTTCATGGTCAACCGTGTCAAAGGCCGCAGAGATAAATAAATAATAATAAATAATAAATAGAAAGTGCAGGAGAAATACAAGTCACCATTACGTTGAATCAGTGGGAGCCCTGGGCTTGTTTCTCTGCAGCGAGACAGTCCCATTTAGGGGTAAAGGAACACAATAACACCCGAAGTGTGTTGCTTATGCCCATTCTGCTCCGTAATGTTGTCTGCTGTTGTGGTGAATTTCTTCTGCTGGTAGCCGAGATGTTTTCATGAGGAAGGAATCTTCGCAGACACCGACTTGGTTTGAAGAGACGTTGATTGGAGAGAAAGTCAGGCATCAATCGGACGCTGCAGCTTGCCGGCGGGAGGTCTCGTGGTCCTGATGGTGAAGATCTCCTAACTTATTCCAGTAGCGGCCTTATATACCACCGAGTAAACATATTCTTCTCTGAACTCAAACTATATATGCTATAGAGTCCATTTGCTACTAAAAGGGAGAAAGGAGAAGGAAGCAGGAAGGCATATTTTCAGCCCACGCAGGATCTTTCCCTCCAGTGGATGCTCATACATGGTCAGCCATCATGAGCCCATGTCATGTCCAGATCTCAAGAGACATGGAACACCTGTGAAACAGCGCCGGAATTTCTGGAAACAAATTGAGGCCTTACAGATTTCTACGGCCTGCACAGAATGGATACATAGCTGGAAAACAAGTTGAATTCTTACAGAGTTACAGAGAATAGATACATAGCTTCAGATACTACACTGTCACTGCAGAAAACCCTGCTTCACACAGAGAGGATGTCAGAAATGGAAAGAGGGTATTCAGTTGTCATTTTGCTAGCTTGTGGGTTTCAATTTAGCAGTAATATATTCTGTGCTACCGGCTGGATCAGCCCCTAAGTAGTGGATGTGACCTAGCTGGTTGTTGTTGTTGTCATGGCACGGTACGAGGTGTGTGAGTCTCTCGACGAAAAGTGTAGCCTTGCAGCAGACTTAGCATATACATGTTTTTCCAGAAAAGGGTCCTTGTTATTGCCTGGAATGTTGTGGAGAGCTTGGGGAGGAATAAAGAGCCGGCTCAAAGGTTAAATAACCCATTCAGCGGTCCTGTACCACAGTTAGGGACCAGAGGCTGACAAAATCAATCAGAAAACAAATACAAGGGAAATCATGTAAGCTGTGTATTCTTTCTGTGTGGCCCTTTAACAATTGACCCACAGACCAGGACTCGTCCGTGGCCCGAGGATTGGGGACCACTGAGCTAGCTAACCAGAGTTCTGTCTGGGTTAAATAGTCTGAACTTCTCGATGAATTTTAATTCTATGAACTTTTGCTTTTTATGAACTTTTCTCTGAATTTCTCACAGGGTTACTTTCAACCACTATATAAATATCAAACCTGTGAACTTGAATATAAATGTTGTTAATGTTATTTTCACAGAGGTCCACTTTCAGCAGAGAGCTTTAGTGATGAAAACCTCATGAAAAAACATTTGCACATATCCTGAGTGTCTGATGCTGCAGCTACTTAAACATGTTCCTGAGCTCCCACTGATGGACTAACCTGCTGCAGAAGATCAAACAAACCAAAAGAGCAACATGTAGAAGCTAATCCAGATTAGCAGCAGGTCCAGTATAAAATATTTTATGCCAGGCTGATGTGCAGGCACCACAGTTGATATCTAATTGCTAAATGTCTTAAATGTTGGCTTTTGCCATCATAAGTAGTGAATAATTATCAAAAATTACGATTGACTATTAAATAATTGGATATAAATGAATGTAATCACCTCAGAGCACCACCCTTCTGAAAATGGAAAAAGATAGACAATTCATTAAATCGGTTTTATACACTATACTGTGTTAATTTAGCACTCTGATCAATAATTGACTTAATACTTACAACCTGAAATTTATACATTAACACCTAGCTAAGCTTAGAGTTCTTGACAGTGGAGAGGTTGGTTTGCAGGGGAAATGCAAACTTAATATTGCTAGTGATGCTACTTAGTTGATGCTGGATATGTGAAGACACGGTATATCTGGAAGCCAGGCAGTGATGTTGGAAAATCGTGGCCATGAATGGAGCTGAGGGGTGTGGCTTTGGTCAGAGACTGGGGGGATTAGTGAAGCAAACTCCACCTTTTCGTTTGAAAACAGAACAAAAAAAAGAATGAAAGAGTTGAATTCCATGTGTGAGACGTCATCAGTCATGGACATGAGCCATGTCAAAGACAACGTCCATCATTCGCATGAAAAGACTGAGACACCGCTGTTCATCAATCTCTTGACTTTCATCCTGTATTTACACTTTAATGTTTTCAAATACTCCTGTCAGGATTCATGTTAAGAATAAACGTGCGACACAACGGCAAGTAAAAACCTCTTTAATTCCACTCACAGGCAGACATAGAATCAGGCAATCCAAAAACGGACAGAAAGCAGGCGGGCTCACCAGGAAACAATAGGTCAGGCACAGGCAAAGTAAGAATCAAGCAGCAGGTAAAGGAAACACTGGAACACTCTGCCTAAGAAACATAAGTTCTGGCAAGGAATCAGTCAACGTCTACGGTTTAAGTAGCCGCGCAGATTGGCAGATAAGTTGCAGGTGTGGCTTATCAGGAATGCAGTGCAGGTGAGATGATGAGGGAGGACACAGGAGGCAGACCTGCAGCAGCGACAGGTGCAGATTAGCAGAGGCAGCCGGCACGGCGAACCAGGAGGTGTGGCCCAGGTTCAGTGATGAAGAAAGGAAACCCACCGGTGGCCAACCAGCAACAGTGACAACTCCGAGATCATAAATTGTATTAAACGAGTCATCACCCGATCTTTTCATGTATCCAGTCTCACTTAAATTCCTTTTAAAATGAATTCTTAATATTTACTGTCAAAAAAACAAAAAACAAAATCAAATCTAAAGCTCGTTCTGACTCTTTCACATGTTGGGACTTTCTGTCTGACATTTCAGAGTTCGGTACTCTAAACTCAGGGCTTGTCCAAGTTTGTCAAACCTGCTTTCTGAAGCGGCCCCTGGTGTTTTGGGGCACTCTGGTACTCTGGTTTGAACAAATAGATCAAAGGATAAAAACTTTCAAAGTCCAGATTTTCAGACAAGTTTGAACTGAGGTCCAACACCAACAAACATGTTTGAACAAGGAAAAGTGAGATTTCTGGGTGATGATTCCTTTAATCACTTTATGTGGAATCAGTGTTTCTAATTTCTGCTCAGTTGTGAGAAATAAACATTTAAGATCTAAAAATATTTGGTTATAAATGGAGTAATAATAATTTATTCTTTATTTAGATTAACAGACTGCAGGTTATCAGAGATCAGTTGTTCTCATCTGGGCTCAGTTCTGAAGTCCACCCCCCCCCATCTGAGAGAACTGGACCTGAGTGGGAACGACCTGCTGGATTCAGGAGTGAAGCTGCTCTGTTCTGGACTGGAGAGTCCAAACTGTAAACTGGAGACTCTCAGGTCAGTTCATGGATTTTCCTCTTTCTCCATTGTTCATGAAGTTTCTCGAATATCTGTTGATGAATGTTCTCAGTCATCCAGGTCAAAGAGAACTCTGAGCTTCAAAACATTCAACTAATTTTCTTTAGTTTGTTGAAGACGTCTCAGCTCTCATCCAAGAAGTTTCTTCAGTTCTAAACTAACTGGTGGGAATCTCAGGGTTATATGTACTTTGGAGATAAAGTGCAAGACAAAGTTAATATTTTTAACCTTCATTCTCAGGTCAGAAGACAGGAAATCATAAGTCAGCCAGAGGTTTTTGCATCATCACTGCAGGCAAAATGAGCTGATTGAGAAGACAGACATGAGGAAAGAATGGTGGGATGTGGTGATGAGACAGAGAGAGATCTGGTCCAGAGGTCAGTTTTTCCCACAGGAAGGGGAAGAGATGATTAGACATGGGTGAGGAACATCAGGGTGATGAGACAGGTGAGGGAGGGGGGAACAGAGACAAACAGAAGGAGGACAAAACATCATCAATCATCTGATTGATTGCGATCAATAACACTGGAGAATCTAGAATAAATGAGACAGAAATGGGGAGGATGAGTGAGCTGTTAAAAAGACAAAATATGAGTTTTCTTTTAGAAATTGAAAGGACTGTCCATCTGTGACCGCTTGAAGATCAACATATGAAAGTTTAACAGAAAAAGATCACATGTCAAATCTATTTTCATCAATCTAAAGAGTGTAATAACTCCACTACCAGCACAGTCAAAGTTGCTGCTTCCACAGCTGTTGGACCAAGATTTAACTTAGAGAAGAGAAAAGAAAAAAACACTCACAAACCATGAAGAACTCTGGAGAAATAGATCACAACTGATGCTGCACAAGTGTTTCAACATGGTTGTTATTAGCAGTTTGTGTTGTTGTTGTGAGAGTGTAACAGTGTAGAAGCTGTGTGGAGCATGTGTAGAAGGCTGCATGTGCATGTTCACAGAGTCAACTAGACACTAGGATGGTGGTTCAGGTGGATTTTTATTTAAAGGTGGAATTTGCAATTGAAAAAGAGAAATCATTGATCATATTTGTTCATATTGGCAAAAAAAAAAAACAACCCAAAAAACAAACAAATCTGGTTCCTGATTCTGATTCTGAACCTTTTCAGAGCCAGGATTAAAAAAAAAAAAAAAAAAGTTGCCATGGTTTAGCTGAGCTAGCTAAACAGAGTTCTGTCTGAGCTCCTCGATGAATTCTAATTCTTTGAACTTTTTGTATTTAATGACCTTGTCTATGAATTTCTCACAGGGTTTTTTTCAGCCACTATATAAATATCAAACCTGTGAACTTGAATATAAATGTTATAAATGTTCTTTTTCTCAGAGGTCCACTTTCAGTAGAGAGCTTTATTGATGAAAACCTCATGAAAACACATTTCCACATATCCTGAGTGTCTGATGCTGCAGCTACTTAAACATGTTCCTGAGCTCCCACTGATGGACTAACCTACTGCAGAAGATCAAACACACAAAAAGAACAACGTGTAGAAGCTAATCGAGATTAGCAATAGGTCCAGGATGAAATCAGAACCAGTCGTTGATGAAAATGATCATCTGTGTCTTCTCAGGCAGTATGTTTGAGCGTTCTGGACAGATAGTGTCTCTTGCAGTGGACTTATTTGCGAAGTAGTTCCTGGTAGCTGGTGAGGAGTTGGGTTTGATGGTTTCCACCATGTCCCTAGACACGTAGAAGACAACGTCCATCATGAGAATGATGACTGAGTAACTGCTGTTCATCAGTCTTTTGACTTTCATTCTTTATTTTCATTTTAATCTTTTCAAATATGCCAAGATCATAAATTGAAAGTAGTCATTACCTCATCTTTTCATGTATCGAGTCTCACTTAAATTCCCTTTAAATGAATTAATAATATTTACTTAAAACATAAATGAAATCAATCCTAAAGCTCGTTCTGACTCTTTTTCATGCCTTGACTTTCTGTCTGACATTTCAGAGTTTAGTAAGGAGTTTAGGTTCTCACTCCGAGTTTGTTTACCCTGCTTTCTGAAGCGGGCCCCTGGTGTTTTGGGGCACTTTGGTACTCTGTTTAGAACAGGGATGTCAAACTGATTCCAGAAAGGGCCGTGTGGCTATAGGTTTTTGTTCCAACGAATCAAGCACACACAGTTTGATCAATCAGCTGTCTTCAGACTCGGATCAGTTGATTAAATGACTTCAGTCAGGTGTGCTATTGCTTGGTTGGAACCAAAACCTGCAGCCACACGGCCCTTTGTGGAACCGGTTTGACACCCCTGGTTTAGAACAAAGAAATCAAAGGATAAAACTCAGAAACTTTCAAAGTCCAGATTTTCAGATAAGTTTTAACTGAGGTCCAACACCAATATACGTGTTTGAAGAAGGAAAAGAGAGATTTCTGGGTGATTCCTTTAATCACTTGATGTAGGTTTACTGTTTTTCTAATTTCTACCAGTTGTGAGAAATAAACTTTTAAGATCTTAACATGTTTGGTTATAAATAAATTAATTCTAATATATTCTTTATTTAGATTAACAGACTGCAGTTTAGCAGAGATGAGCTGTTCTCATCTGGGCTCAGTTCTGAAGTCCAGCCCCTCCCACCTGAGACAACTGGACCTGATTGGGAACATCAACCTGAAGGATTCAGGAGTGGAGCTGCTCTGTTCTGGACTGGAGAGTCCAAACTGTAAACTGGAGACTCTCAGGTCAGGTCATGAATGTTACTGTTTCTCCATTGTTGATTAAGTAAAGTAGACAAGCAGTGCAGAAGCTGTGTGGAGCATGTGTAGAAGGCTGCATGTGCATGTTCATCAAGTCAACTAGACGCTAGGATGTTGGTTCAGGTGGATTTTCGTTTAAAGTGTAATTTGCAATTTTTAAAAATCATTTTATCATATTTATTCATATTGGGAAAAAACAAACAAAAAAAACCCAAATCTGGTTCCTTCTGATTTTGATTCTTTTAAGAAGCAGTATTTTTTTTTTTTTTTTTTTTTAAGTTGACATGATTTACCTGACCTAGCTAACCAGAGTTCTGTCTGGGTGAAAATATTCTGATATTGTTGAATTTAAATTCTTTGAACATTTTACTTTTGATGAAACTTTGCTAGGAATTTCTTACAGGGTTATTTTCAGCCACTATATAAATATAAAACCTCTCAACTTGAATATAAATGTTGCAAATGTTCTTTTCTCAGAGGTCCACTTTCACAAGAGAGCTTTATTAATGAAAACCTCATGAAAACACATTTACACATGTCGATGTCTGTGAAGGTTCTCATTCACCCAGGTCATAGTTATCCAAGGTTAGATTTTGTAGGCAACTGGACTGAGAAAGGTTGATCTTGAAGTCGTTTCACCTTCTCTCCAGAAGGCTTCTTCATTTCTAAACTAGTTGGCCGCAGAGCTTGAAAATATAGCCCTTGTGGACCATTAGTGTGCTAATGACCTGGGTGGTCACCTAAGAGTCGTTGACCTAGTTTCACTTGGGGTACTTCCTCTGAGTCACCAGGTGTTGTGAAACTGTGTGAACCTTTGGATTGTTGGCGGAAGGAGTGGAGGACTGCGTTGTATGTGGGAGATAGAAAGTGTCTGAGCCCACCACCTCTGTTTAAGGAAGGCTTTTCCAACTTGACGTGGATGGCTTCCTTGACACCCCTCTCAAACCAGCGATCTTCTGTGACCAGTACACGTACTTGGCTGTCCTCAAAGGAGTATCCGCTTTCTTTCAGGTGTAAGTGTAGTGCTGAGTCCTGTCCTGAAGAGGCTGCCCGTCTGTGTTGGGCCATTTGTCTATGGATGGGCTGTACAATTCTTGACATTCCTCCTGGCACTTTACTGCATAGACAACATTACTTTGTTTATGTCTTGGTGTCTTGTCCTTGGGGTGTACCAGTTTTTGTCTGAGTGTGTTGCTGAGCTGATGGATTAACCTGATGCAGAAGATCAAACAAATAGAACAATGTGTAGAAGCTAATCGAGATTAGCAACAGGTCCAGTATAAAATCAGAACCAGTTGTTGAGGAAAATTATCATTTGTGTCTTCTCAGGCAGTATGTGTGAGCGTTCTGGACAGATAGTGTCTTTTGCAGTGAACTTATTTGCGAAGTAGTTCCTGGTTGCTAGTGAGGACTTGGGGTTGATGCTTTTCACCATGTTCCTGCAAACATAATGTTACAAACCCAGCTTGCTAAGTTTGCAACAAGGAGGGAGTCCAGACCAAGGTTGCCCAAAAGTGTGTTTAAGTTAACTAAACCTAATTACAAAGAAACTAATGGACATGCGAATGACTGAAAATATATATAACCAACAACAGCAACAACCTAAAACCAGTTGGCCATGAGGACTCAGCTGCTCAGCCACCAGGGAGGGAGGGAGGGAGGGAGGGAGAGAGAGAGAGAGAGAGAGAGAGAGAGAGAGAGAGAGAGAGAGAGAGAGAGAGAGAGAGAGAGAGAGAGAGAGAGAGAGAGCTGAGGGGAGGAAAGAGGCCGTCACAATAGAAACAAAAATGACCTCACTTTTACTAGCCATAATCCTAACCCTAACCTTAGCTCAGGGTGGACTATTATTAGCTTAGCTATATTGTTCTTGCTGACTAAGCGAAATGTTTGTGATTCCACATCTTCAAAGGGATGAAACCTTTTTACCATGTATGTCTTCATCTTTCTGTGGCACTCTTCAATGTGTTGCACTGACATCTTTTCCTTGGACGCTATGGTAACAGAGTAGGACATAGTGGAGTCTGGTCGACTGTCTGGCTAACATTGATTTCAGGTTTATGAAAAATACAGGTGCTAACATGAGCTTGGTATTTGCATTTGAATTTCTAGGCCAAGTATAAATTATTTGATGGCTCAATGTTGGCATAACACATATTTTATTTATGTACTGTCATTGTTATTTTATTTATTTTATTTTTATTGACATGATTCTGACTGCAGTGTGGAGCTAGGCTGAGGGTCTGAGCTGGAGGAAGAGGCAGCAGAGGAAGGCCAGTGAAGCGCGTCAAAGATGGGCCACTCTGGGCCTCTTTCTTCTTTTGCTTGACAAACTAGCATCTAAACTGGGAATTGAAATTTAAAATAAAATATGAACAATTCTGGGGGAATCCACATGCTAGTACCGATTCCAATTAATTCTCCAGACTTGATGCCCAACCCAACAATTTGGGTACAACAAAAGCAAACAGAAGCAGAGCAAAGAGGCAGCAAAAGCCAAAATGAAGGAATTGGACAAATTCTGAGAAAAAAGACAAGGGTGAACATTAGAATTTAAGAGGTGGAGGGATGTTACGTAAGTTCATATGTGAAGACACAGTATATCTGGAATCCAGGTAGTGATGTTTGAAAATCGCGCTTGTGCATGGAGCTGAGAGGCGTGGCTTTGGTCAGAGATTGGAAGGATAAGTGAAATGAGGGGACATTTAAATCTTGCTAACAGTTTTAACATTGCAAACTCCACCTTTACATTTGAGTAGAGAACAAAAAAAGAATGAAAGAGTTGAATTCCATGTGTGAGACATCATCAGTCATGGACATGAGCCACGTCAAAGACAATGCCCATCATTAGCATGAAAAGACTGAGACACTGCTGTTCATCAAACTGTTGACTTTCATTCTTTATTTACATTTCAATGTTTTCAAATACTCCAAGCTCATAAATTGTCTTAAAAGAGTCATCACCTTCTTTTCATGTGTCCAGTCTCACTTAAATTCACTTTAATTTAATTATTAATATTTACTATTTAAAACACAACAAAAAAAATCAATCCCAGAGCTCATTCTGACTATTTTATATGCCACAACTTTTTGTCTGACTTTTCACCCCTGGTGTTTTGGGGCGCTCTGGTACTCTGGTTAGAACAAAGAGATCAAAGGATAAAACACAGACACTTTGAAAGTCTAAATTTCTTAGACAATTTTCAACTAAGGTCCAACACCAATTTATGTGTTTGAAGAAGGAAAGTTAGGATTTCTGAGTGGCGATTCCTTTCATCACTTGATGTGGAATCACTGTTTCTAATTTCTGCTCAGTTGTGAAAAATAAACATTAAACTTCGAAACACATATGGTTATAAATGAACTAATTCTAATTTATTCTTCATTTAGATTAACAAACTGCAAGTTATCAGAGATGAGCTGTTCTCATCTGGGCTCAGCTCTGAAGTCCAACCCCTCCCATCTGAGAGAACTGAACCTGAGTCTGAACAGGCTGAAGGATTCAGGAGTGAAGCTGCTCTGTTCTGGACTGGAGAGTCCAAACTGTAAACTGGAGACTCTCAGGTCAGACTCTTTCACCATTGTTGATGAAGTTTCTCTAATATCTGTTGGTGAATGTTCTCAGTCATCCAGGTCAAAGAGAACTCTGAGCTTCAAAACATTCAGCTGATTTTCTTTAGTTGTTGATGTTTCAGCTCTCATCCAAGAAGCTTCTTCAGTTCTAAACTAACCGGTGGGAATCCCAGAGTTCTACGTGCTGTGGAGATCAAATATGAGACAACGTTCGTATTTTAAACTTCCATTTTCAGCTCAGAAAACAGGAACTAAAAAAAGTCAGCAGGGGTTTGGAAATCAGGCAAAATGAGCTGAGTGAGAAGACAGACATGAGGAAAGAATGTGTCATGACTGCCTGTCTGCCACTGGCATCTCCCCTCTCCACACCTGTTCACCACGTCCACGCCCCCAGATCAGTCGTGCCATCCTCCAATCCTCATCAGCCGTCCTGCCCTCCGGTATTACCCGCGCCTTTAAACGGGGCTACGCCCACCCGTCGGCACCAGAATATAAGCCCCCGTTTGTGACTGGCTCAGTGCCAGACTGTACTCTGCATCATGCGAGACACTCCAGCATCTATTCTCTGCCGGCTTGCCTGTTACCGACCCTGCCTGTCCCCAATCTACGTTCTCTGCCTGCTCTCTCTGCCCGGATCTCCTGCCCGCCTCCCATTCCCGACTATAGACCCCTGGACTGTCTCTCCGTCACCGACTCTGCCCGTCAGGACCTTCACCGCCTTGCTTTCTCCTCGGAGAACCCGTTCTTCGTCTTCACCGAGTCGGTTGTTTATCTTGGTGGTGACGTTGATTCATTGATTCACTGGAATGCGGAAGTATGTAGTAGTAATGTGTATTTAAGTGGTGTAAATAAATGTACGACAACTCACGCTGTTCAGTGAGAAACCAGCTGAATTGCCTTATTTTGGCAGCTTCCACACTGGGTACCCCGACGTTTCATTACCGGACGTTTTCTGAACCTTCGATTTCATTCACGATGATGAACGCAGTTGCCCTGAAACTTCCCGAGTTTTGGGAATCATCTGCCATGGCTTGGTTTGCCCAGGCAGAAGCACAGTTCGCCCTCAGGGACATTAGGGCGGATTCTACCAGGTACTATTACGTGGTGTCAGCACTCAGCAGTACGACGGCGACGCGGGTGGTCATGATTTTAACAAACCCACCCGCGGTGGATAAGTATGAGACGCTGAAAGATCACCGATTTAAAACTTTCGAACTCTCTGATGCCGAGTGGGCCAATCGTCTCTTTTCGCTGCAAGGACTGGGAGACAGCAAGCCCACGGAGCTGATGGACAAGATGCTGGCTCTCATGGGGGAGCACAAGCCTGATTTTCTCTTTCGCCACCTGTTCCTGAGGCAGTTACCGGCACAAGTACGAGCCGCTTTAGCCAACACCGCCATCAGGGATTGCTGTGTGCTTTCGGAGGAGGCAGATGTTTTTTTTCCTGGCTGGTCAACACCATGCCACAACTCCCTCGGGGTCCTCCAACTACGCCGCCGTGGCGCCTGGTTTAGATCCCATTGCCGCAGCTCCCGCCGCGCTTAGGACGCCATGGAGCTCACCGCAGCGTTGCCACCTCGCAGGCGCCAGGAGCAAGGTATGTGCTTCTATCATGCCAACTACGGACCCCAGGCTAAGCGCTGCCGGCCGCCTTGCAATTACACCAAGGAGGGAAACGCCAGGGCTGGTGCTCGTTAGTGGCCATGAGCGCCGGCTACAACGGGAGGCTGTTGTTTATTCGAGATTCTATTTCCAGGCGCCGTTTTTTATGTGGCAGCGTTTTTTATGTGACAGCGGCGGTGTATCCTGGCTGACACCCACGGTCCTCCACTAGAGGCCGCCAATGGTAGCCCCATTCGCACTTTTGGCACCCGTGCGATGGAACTATGCTTTTCTGGTCAGCGTTTTCACTGGAACCTTATTGTCCCACAAAGCTAAGGTGGCTTTTCCCATTTTGGGGGCAGATTTTTTTGTGTGCCTACAGTCTCCTGGTGGACATGAGGAACTCTCAGTTGATTAATGCCAATACCATTTGTTCTTTAAATTGTGCTCTGGGTCGTGTGGGCACCGTTGGTCTGTCCACCATGCTTTCACAGGCAGACGTATTTAATCGTCTGCTTGCAGAGCTTCCAGGACTCACGCGGCCCACCTTTTCTTCTGCAATCACCAAGCATGGTGTAGAGCACTACATTACAACCACAGGCCCTCCGATCCATGCGCGTGCGAGGAGGCTCGCACCGGATAAGCTTGCCATTGCCAAGGAGGAATTTTCCAACATGAAGCGCCTCGGGATTATCCGCCGCTCTAGTAGTCCCTGGTCATCTCCCCTCCATATGGTCCCCAAGTGGGACAGAGGATGGCGTCCCTGTGGTGCTTACCGTCGACTGAACGAAGCTACAACACCAGACAGCTATCCGGTGCCACACATCCAGGATTTTTCAATGCACCTGGCAGACAAAGACATTTTTTCAAAAGTGGACCTGGTGCGAGGATACCATCAGATTCCTGTGCACCCATCCGATGTACCCAAGAGCAGTTATCACCCCTTTCTGTGGCCTGGAGACGGTGCGTGTTTGACGTGGTGCACGGCCTGTCCCATCCTGGTGGGAAGCCGTCCCTGAGGCTCGTGGCATCGAAATTCGTCTGGCATGGACTGAAGAAAAACCTTCGGACATGGGCGGACACCTGTATTGTATGTCAGAGTTCCAAGGTGCATCGTCACATCAAAGCACCTTTTGGCGCACTTCCCCGAGCCAGAGCGGAGGTTCGACCATGTAAATGTGGATTTTGTTGGTCCCCTCCCTTCCTCTCTCAGTTTCTCTTACCTCTTTACCATGGTGGACAGGACCACCCGCTGGCCAGAATCTGTGCCGCTGACAGGAGCTACAACAGCAGAGATGGCCCGAGCATTCATCGGCACGTGGGTAGCCCGGTTTCGCACTCCATCTGACATCTAATCAGACAGGGGCTCGCAGTTCACCTCCAACCTGTGGAGTGCCATCGCTCAAAGTTTGGGGGTCAGACTGTACAGAACCGCCTCTTTCCACCCTCAAGCCAACGGCTTATGCGCGCGTTTCCGTCGGTCAATGAAGGCTTCGCTCCGGGCTAGCCTCAAAGACAATGGCTGGGTGGACTTTCTGCCTTGGGTCATGCTTAGCCTCCGGACTGCGCCTAAAGAAGATCTTCAAGCTTCGTCGGCAGAGATGGTCTACGGCCAGACATTGCGAATGCCAGGGGACTTCATTCTTGACCCCACTGTCTCTTGGTCTGCCTTCCATCAAAGGGCTGACATCAGCGAAAAGGCAAAGCTCTTTGCGCCTGTTCCCACTTCCTGGCATGGGCTTCCTCACTCCTACAATCCCCCCGAGTCTGCAGGCAGCAGATTATGTCTTTGTGCGTCATGATGCGCATCTAGGGCCACTGCATTGTCCTTACGATGGTCCTTTTCGCCTTTTGGAGCCTGGGGAAAAAGACTTTGTTGTTGACTTTGGGGGCAGGGCAGAGCGCATCTCCGTCGACCACCTTAAGCCCGCCCATCTGGACATAGATAGGCCTGTGGAGCTTGCGCAACCTCCTCAGCGAGGTCGTCCTCCTGCCAGGCCCAATGCCCCGGAGAAGGCACCCATGGTCCCTCCTCTTCCTGCGGAACTGTCCCCTGCTGGGACCCCTGTTTGGAGGACTGGATTTGGCCGGCTTATACGTCCACCTCATTGACCTGTGTTGTCATTGACCTGTGTTGTTTTGCATTGGTGAATTCTGGGGGGGCGTGTATAGTGGGTTGTAATATTGGTCATATAATTCACCTTTTGGTATTGTGGATGCACTGTCACTTTAAGCACAGGTGATCTCGGTGGTGACATTGATTCATTGATTCACTGGAATGCGGAAGTATGGAGTAGTGATGTGTATTTAAGGAGTGTAAATTAATGTACAACAGCTCATGCCATTCAGTGAGAAACTGATTGAATCGCCTTTGTGGATCATTAACCACTGATTCAGATTGTGTTGCGTTTGGGTCCTTGCCACTCACCCTGACATAATGGTGGGATATGGTCATGAGACAAAGAGATCTGGTCCACAGGTCAGCTTTTTTCACATGGGAAGGGGAGGATATGATTAGACATGGGTGAGGAACATCAGGGTGATGAGACAGGTGAGGAAGGGGGAACAGAAACAAACAGAAAGAGGACAAAATGTCATCAATCATCTGATTGATTGAGATCAAGAACACTGTAGTATCTAGAATAAATGAGACATAAATGGGGAGGATGAGTGACCTGTTAAAAAGACAAAATATGGGTTTTCTTCAGAAATTGGGAGTTTTCTCTGTCTCTGAAGGCTTGAAGAAGATCAACACACAGCTAAGTTGCTGCTTCCACAGCTGTTGGACTAAGATTTAATTCAAAGAAGAGAAAAGAAAATATATTCACAAACCATGAATAACTCTTGTGAAATAGATCACAAATGATGCTGCACAAGTGTTTCAACATGGTTATTACCAGTTTGTGTTGTTGTGAGAGTGTAACAGTGTAGAAGCTGTGTGGAGCATGTGTAGAAGGCTGCGTGTGCATGTTCATAGAGTCAGCTAGACACTAGGATGGTGATTCAGGTGGATTTTTATTTAAAGGTGTAGTTTTCAACTTTTTAAAAAAAGAATAAAATCTTTTTGTCGTATTTGTTCATACTGGCAAAAAAATAATTTAAATGACTTAGGTTTTTCATGACTCTTTTTTGTTCTTGGAGGATCAGGATCAAGAAAAGCCAACATGGTTTAGGTGAGCTAGCTAACCAGAGTTCTGTCTGGGTTAAATAGTCGAAACTTCTCAATGAATTTTAAATCTTTGAACTATTTAATTAACTTTTCTATGAATTTTTTACAGGGTTGTTTTCAGCCACTATACAAATATCAAACCTGTGCACTTGAATATAATTGTTATAAATGTTCTTTTCACAGAGGTACACTTTCACCAGAGAGCTGTATTGATGAAAACCTCATGAAAACACATTTACACATATCCTGAGTGTCTGATGCTGCAGCTACTTAAACATGTTCCTGAGCTCCCACTGATGGACTAACCTGCTGCAGAAGATCAAACATGTAGAAGCTAATCGAGATTAGCAACAGGTCCAGAATAAAATGAGAACCAGTTGTTTGGGGAAAATGATCATCTGTGTCTTCTCAGGCAGTATGTGTGAGTGTTCTGGACAGATAGTGTCTCCTGCAGTAGACTTATTTGCGAAGTAGTTCCTGGCAGAAGGTGAGGACTTGGGGTTGATGGTTTTCGCCATGTCCCCATCAGCGCTGGTAGTAAGGATCCAAGAGTGACACGATAATGGAAGGAAAATGGACTTTTAATTCCACAAACAAACAGACAAGGGATCAGGCAGTCTCGTCATCAGATAACAGCAATCAGGTTTACCGCGGCGTCACAGCAGAATCAGGTCAATATCAGGATAGGCCAGAAACAGGCAGTCTGGCAGAATACAAAATGCTGGAACGACAACTAGAAGCACACACCACCTGGCAAGAAGTCTCTCGAGGTCTGCAGCTTATGTAGCCACACTGATTAGCCGATGAGGTGCAGGTGAGGCTGATTCGGCATGCAGCACAGGTGAGGCAGGGAGGGGAGTGCGGAGCCAGAGCAGAAGAGCAGCCGTGACAGTCCCTGCAAACATAGAAACAAACATGACCTCACTGTTATTGTAACTTTAGCTCAGGGGACTATTATTAGCTTAGCTCTATCGTTCGTGCTAACTGAGCTACACGTTGGTGATTCCACATCTTAAAAGGGATGAAACCTTTTTCACTATATATGCTGTAACCTTTCTGTGGCACTCTTCAATGTGTTGAACCGACAACTTTTTCCTTGGACACTATAGTAACGGTATAACACAAAGTGGCCTCTACTCAACTGTCTGGATAATGTTGTTTTCAGGTCGTTTATGAAAAAATCCAGGGGCTAAAGTTAGCTGGGTATTTGCATTTGAGTAGAAGCACAGTTTTAGATCTAGTATAAGTAATTGGCTGCCTCAATGTTGGCATAGGATGTATTTCATTTATATATTGTCTTTCATTGTTTTTAATTGTTTTATCTTTACTGACCTGATTCTGACTACAGTGCAGAGCTAGGCTGAGGGTCAGAGCTGGAGGAAGAGGCGGTGGAGGAAGGCCAACACAGCCATCAAAGTTGGGGCACTCTGTTAGTTCTCCACCAGGGGTGGCCAACCCAATCCTACAACAATCCCAATCCAGTAGGATTTTCTATCCTACCAGGTAGTTTCCACCTGGAACCCTTGTTACCTTGGTGAAGAGCAGTTGTCTTCCTGGTGGTTTGAGGAGAAAGCAGTTGTTCAACCCTGCTGGATTGTGGCTCTCGTTGGACTGGGTTGGCCACCTGTGTTCTACAACAAGAACACGGAGGTGTTTAATCATGTTGGTTCTGTCCCCTCCTTTACTTGATATAATTTTATTGAAAGTGTTACACTGAACCCATTGCTAATTTCTTTTATTAAAGTTCAAACACAGTTTAGATCGTCACCCCACACTGTCCATGGTTGCACAATCCTGCAGATTCTTCTGCACTGGTGTTCAACAGCTTCTGCTTCCAGTCGGTGAAACAGTGTCGAAATTAGGAATTGAAATTAAAAAATGTGAATGCTTCCAAGAGAAACACTTCTTGATGCCCAACCCGACATCTGAGTACAAGAAAAGCAAACAGAAGCAGAAGAAAGAGGCAGCAAAAGCTAAAAAGCAAGACTTGAACAGATCCAGAGACAAAAGAAGGGTAAACATCAGAGTTTCCTCTCAAAGGTGGGGGGATGTTACCGACGTAGCAGCCGTGGCTAATGTTGACTTGTTTACAGTGGTCATGCTAGCCTAATGTTACTGCTGCTACTTTGTTGATGGTGGATATGCAAAAACAAGGTATATCTGGAAGCCAGGCAGTGATGACTGAGAATCGTGCTCGTGCACGGAGCTGAGGGGCGTGGCTTTGGTCAGAGACTGGGATTAGGATTAGTGAAGTGAGGCTACATTTAGCTCTTGCTAGCAGTTTTAACACTGCAAAATCCACCTTTGCATTTGAGTAGAAAACAAAAGAAAACAAGAGTTGAATTTCATGTGTGAGACATCATCAGTCATGGACATGAGCCATGTCAAAGACAACGTCCATCAACACATGAAAAGACTGAGAAACTGCTGTTCATCAATCTATTGACTTTCATTCGTTATTTACATTTTAATGTTTTCAAATATTCCAAGATCATGAATTGTATTAAAGGAGTCATCACCTGATCAATTCATGTATCCTGTCTCACTTAAATAAAAAATGCTTTCTGAAGTGGGCCCCTGGTGTTTTGTTGAGCTTTAGTAATCTGGTTAGAGTAAAGAGATCAAAGTATAAAACACTTTCAAAGTCCATATTTTCAGACAACCTTTAACTGAGGTCCAACACCAATATACATGTTTGAAGTGTGATTTCTGGGTGATGATTAATCACTTTAATTTCTGGGCAGTTGTGTGAAATAAACAATGAAAATATAAACACATTTGGTTATAAATGAACTAATTATAATTTATTCTTTATTTAGATTATCATGCTGCAGGTTATCAGAGATCAGCTGTTCTCATCTGGGCTCAGCTCTGAAGTCCAACCCCTCCCATCTGAGAGAACTGGACCTAAGTTACAACATCAAGCTGCAGGATTCAGGAGTGGAGCTGCTCTGTTCTGGACTGGAGAGTCCAAACTGTAAACTGGAGACTCTCAGGTCAGTTCATCGATTTTCCTCTTTCACCATTGTTGATGAAGTTTCTCTAATATCTGTTGATGAATGTTCTCAGTCATCCAGGTCAAAGAGAACTCTGAGCTTCAAAACATTCAGCTGATTTTCTTTAGTTTGTTGAAGACGTTTCAGCCAGAGTTCTATGTGCTGTGGAGATCAAATATAAGACAAAGCAACAGGACCAAAATCAGAACCAGTCGTTGAGGGAAAATGATCATCTGTGTCTTCTCAGGCAGTGTGTGTGAGTGTTCTGGACAGATAGTGTCTCCTGCAGTGGACTTATTTGCTAAGTTGTTCCTAGTAGCTGGTGAGCACTTCGAGTTGATGGGTTCCACCATGTCCCTGCAAGCACAGAAACAAACGTGACTTCACTGTTACTGTAACGTTATCTTATGGTGGACCATTAGCTTAGCTGTATCGTTATTGCTAGGAATTGTTGACGGGATTTTTTAATCTTAGCTCAATGGAAGAACTCAGATTGGAGAAAAATACATCCAAATGGAATCAGAAGAATAAAAAGTGCAAGGCAAAACGTGCTGAATCTGTATTCAAAAAGTCAAAAAGTCAAAAGTCAGTCGACTTGAGCAGAGTTCGCCGTCGCTCCGCCTTCGGTCTTCAGAGGAGCCCCCAAAATGCTCAGCAGAGACACGGCTCCTCTCTGAATTTGGGATGGCATACTCTGCTCCTGCTGGTCACCAACAGCCTGCTTTTTGTCCTCCAAAGAGAATCACCGTAGAGCAAAGCTCACAGTCAGGTTTTTTCTATACTGTCCCGAAACAATGCCTGTTGCCTCATCCCTCAAGGCAGTGGTTCCCAACGCTTTTTGTCTTGTGTACCCCCTGAGCCTTTTTGTCATACCATGAGTAGCCCCTACTCACGCGTCTTGATGATTCTTTTAAAGTAGAATGTAACAACACTAGTTATTCAATAAAAATATTTTTATTTTATGTCCTTAATTTGAACATTAAATCTCAGGCATTTTCAGATTTTTTTTTAAACTCGAAGATAAAAATAAATAATAGTCTTGAAAATAAATACGTACTATAAAAGTAATAAATAAACAAATAATCAAAATAATCAACCTGCCTTTGTTATACTGTTTATAACTCTTGTAACATTAAAATAGCAAATAAGCCCTCTGAAAACAGGCATTTAAATTTTAAAAATCA
This sequence comes from Arothron firmamentum, assembly GCA_016586285.1. Lineage (NCBI taxonomy): Eukaryota > Metazoa > Chordata > Actinopteri > Tetraodontiformes > Tetraodontidae > Arothron > Arothron firmamentum. The sequence continues at coordinate 10,357 of BJFM01003818.1, read as the reverse complement.
GTAACAAAACACTAACAAAAAAAATATTCAGACCCACGACAGCAGTTTTACTTTCTTTTCACCAGTCATCTGAGCTTTAATGAGACACTTGAGCTTGCCTGCCTTTCATAAGCTTTGATAGTTCTGGGGCCAGTGTGGAAACAGCTGTTATTAGGCTATTCTCCATGTCCAGTCTGTTCCTCTGCTTGTTTTTGATGTGTGTCAAAGCTGAGAAGGTCACCTCACACGTAAGAACCAAAGTGGAACCAAAGGGCAAAAGTTCAATCAGTGCACGTTTTCCCAGTTCAGGATATTCCTTCTCAACCTCATACCAAAACTCAGTCAATATCTTCTCAGCATATGCCATTTTCAAACTTTCAGGAAGCTCATTTCGGCCGCTTGTACCCGCGATCTCGTTCTTTCGGTCATGACCCAAAGCTCATGACCATAGGTGAGGGTAGGAACGAAGATCGACCGGTAAATCGAGAGCTTCGCCTTTCGGCTCAGCTCTCTCTTCACCACAACGGACCGGTGCAGAGTCCGCATTACTGCAGATGCCACACCAATGCGCCTGTCGATCTCCCGCTCTATCTTTCCCTCACTCGTGAACAAGACCCCGAGGTACTTAAACTCCTCCACTTGGGGCAGGGTCCCCTCACCGACCCGGAGAAGACACTCCACCTTTTTCCGGGTGAGAACCATGGCCTCAGATTTGGAGGTGCTGATTCTCATCCTGGCCGCTTCACATTCGGCTGCAAACCGATCCAGCGAGAGCTGGAGTTCACGGACTGATGAAGCCAGCAGGACCACATCATCTGCAAAGAGCAGAGACCCGATCCTGAGGTCACCAAACCGGACCCCCTCAACACCATGGCTGTGCCTAGAAATTCCGTCCATAAAAGTTATGAACAGAATCGGTGACAAAGGGCAGCCCTGGCGGAGTCCAACCCTCACCGGAAACGAATTTGTCCTACTGCCGTCAATGCGAACTATGCTCTGACACAGACTTGGTCCACTCAGACTCAATGTCCCCCGCCTCCCCCGGGACATGTTTGAAGCTCTTCCGGAAGTGGGAGGTGAAACTCCTTCTGACAGGAGACTCTGCCAGGCGTTCCCAGCAGACCCCCACAATACGTTTGGGCCTGCCAGCTCTGTCCGGCTTCCTCCCCCACCATCGGAGCCAACTCACCACCCGGTGGTGATCAGTTGACAGCTCCACCCCTATCTTCACCCGAGTGTCCAGGACATGCGGCCACAAATCCGACGATGCGACCACGAAGTCGATCATCGAACTGCGTCCAATAATATTACCAGACATATCTTTGATCTGACAGGACACGGTATTGTTCGACAGGGGAACTATCTTGAGTGCGTCGCCTGCCTTCTTGTCAATTATAATTTCAGCCATAACGGTTACTGTGGGAATAATGAGCTCTTCAACTATTGAGCGAGACTGGATTTAGCCACCAGCAGCGATATGGCGTAAGACTCCTCCAGTGCTTTGCTTGACACACTCGTGGCTTTCATCATCACAGTTTGACCTGACTTATATTCCAACAGCTGTCGTATGTGAATTTCTTCAGTTTTACCGACACTTCCCGAGTGTTTGGTGCTCTGGTGTCACTGTAAATGAGTGGGCTTCAATGATTTATTAGCCAGAACTTCACCACAAAAGAAGCACCGAGGCTGCGGTGGGTCCGCCGATGTAGAAGTAAATCCATATAAAATATAGTTTTCACTGTACTGCCTTGGTTTAGTTTTGGCTTCTTTCTTGTGTTTTTTAGCGGGGTTCTCTGAACCATCCCCTGAACCAGGAGAAGCTTTCCATGTTTACCTGCTCCAGGTTAGCCACTGTTTACATTTTGGATAAGCTGTGCCACAGGTTATTGTCTCCCCGGGAAACTAGTTGTAGAGCACACCTCCCATTTTATTGCTTATTTCACTTCTTCTTATTTTGTCTTCTTATTTTCTGCTCTGTATGCTGCTGCTGGGACACTGAAATTTCCACATTGTGGGATAATAAGGATATATTCTATTGATGGGTTTATCTTAATATTCCCAAATTGGAAATAAATTATTAAATGTTTCCATGTACCCGCTGCAATATGTTTGCGTGCCCCTAGAGGTAATTGTACCCCTGGTTGAGAATCACTGCCTCAAGGACATGGAGCACTGAGGCTCCAGATAACGTATGACTCAAGAGGTCAAGCTGACCTGTACAGAGAACAGAGGCCTAACAGATCTGTCAACCATGCATTGTTGTTCAAACTTTGCGTGGACCGTCAGCTGTTTCAGGTGATGTTTAATGTATACAATGGAAACATTATTGTTGAGATCTCAGCAGAAATTGTTACTGCGCATCATGACTCAGCAAGCTGCCAGCTGTTTTCGATAGTGACCTAATATGAAGTTGTTATGCTTAAGCAAAACACACTAGCACATGCTCACGCAGCTATGGCGATTACATTCAGTTACATGAGATAAATACATGAGGAGTCATGGCTAATCATATGAGGAGACACAAGATAAGTCAAAGGAGTTTTGTGGGCAAGCTAAATAATTACACATGGCCTAAATTATTAGTTGATTAAGTCATAGGCTTCAGAAACTCAAGGTTTCAATCATAGCATCAAATTTTTATCTCTACAGAATTGAAATTAAAAAAAAAAAACGCTTCAGAGAGAAACACTTCTTGAAACTCAATCCCCAATCCAACATCTGGGTGTAAGAAAAGCAAACAGAAGCAGAGCAAAGAGGCAGCAAAAGCTAAGAAGAAGGACTTGGACAGATTCTGAGAAAAAAGAAGGGTTTACATCAGAGTTTCCTCTCAGAGGTGGAGGGATGTTACCAACATTGCAGCTGTGGCTAATGTCAACATGTTAACATGTGGTCATGCAATCTTAGTATTGCTAGTGCTGCTACTTTGTTGACGGTGGATACGTGAAGACACAGTATATCTGGATGCCAGGTATGGATGACTGAGAATCGTGCTCGTGCACGGAGCTGAGGGGCGTGGCTTTGGTCAGAGACTGGGAGGATGAGTGAAGTGAGGCTACACTTAACTCTTGCTAGCAGTTTAACACTGCAAACTCCACCTTTACATTTGAGTAGAGGACAACAGAATAAAAGAGTTGAATTCCATGTGTGTGACATCATCAGTCATGGACATGAGCCATGTCAACGACAACGTCCATCATTAGCATGAAAAGACTGAGAAACTGCTGTTCATCAATCTATTGACTTTCATTCTTTGTTTACATTTTAATGTTTTCAAATACTCCAAGATCATGAATTGTATTAAAGGAGTCATCACCTGATCATTTCATGTATCCAGTCTCACTTAAATTCCCTTCAAATCAATCAATTCTTAACATTCACTTAAAAAAAAAAAAAAAAAAAATCCATCCCAGAGCTGGTTCTGACTCTTTTACATGTCATGACTTTTTGTCTGACGTTTTGTCTGATTTCAGAGTTTTGCAACCTTGAGTTTAGGTTGTAACACCGAATTTGTCAAACCTGCTTTCTGAAGTGGCCCCTGGTGTTTTGGGCCACTCTGGTACTCTGATTTGAACAAATAGATCAAAGGATAAAACTGAGACACTTGCAAACTCCAAATTTCTTAGACAAGTTACAACTAAGGTCCAACACCAATATACATGTTTGAAAAAAGGAAAAATGTGATTTCTGGGTGATGACTCCTTTAATCACTTCATGTGTAATCAGTGTTTCTATTTGCTTGTCAGTTGTGTGAAATAAACATGTAAGATCTCAACACATTTGGTTCTAAATGGACTAATTCTAATATATTCTTTATTTAGATTAATAGGCTGCAGGTTATCAGAGATCAGCTGTTCTCATCTGGGCTCAGCTCTGAAGTCCAACCGCTCCCATCTGAGAGAACTGAACCTGAGTGACAACAAGCTGCTGGATTCAGGGGTGGAGCTGCTCTGTTCTGGACTGCAGAGTCCAAACTGTCAACTGGAGTCTCTCAGGTCAGTTCATGGATTTTATTTTCACCATTGTTCATTCAGTTTATATAATATATGTTGATGAATGTTCTTGAGGCCAAAGTACAGTGGCTGTGGCAGGGCTGTGGGCTCTGATCACCCTCCAACAATATACACATCACGTATGCCGGAGCACGTCGTGACTCCTAGCACTATGCATCGCGGGCGGGAGAGGAAGTCGGGTATGAAGAGAAAATAAAACATCCGCAAAATTAAAATAAAATAAAGGTCCTGTATTTAGAGTAATCATTTTCAACAGGTCCTGAGTGTGGTGAGGGTCATCTCACAATCATTTTAGCCAAGGTCGAAGAAGGACTCGTCAGTGAATTACAAAGCCATACCATTATTTATGACATGTCACATCCTTTTGAGAAGGATAAAATTTTAAAAAAAAGAGATGACATGCTCAGTGATTTAAGAAGCAATGGGGGTGAATGGTTAGTCACTGAAATTACTCAAGTTAATTCTTACAGTGTTTAATGTATTTTTCATCAACATAACTACAAAGTGGAAATAAATGAGACAGAAATGTGGAGGATGAGTGACCTGTTAGAAAGGCAAAATGTTAGTTTTTCTTTAGAAATTTGGAGTTCTGCCCATCTCTGAAGGCTTGAAGAAGAACAACACAGGACAGTTTCAGCAGCAGCAGGAGGGGGAACAGTGCTAGACCATCCATACAGAGGCCACAGCAATGGTCATTGTCTATGCCAACACTGCCTCCCTGGCACGGCGCTGCTGATTGTACGCCTCGAGCACGGAAGGCGGGATCATAGAGCCCTGGCTCAACAGTGTGAGCAGCGTATCTGCTGGCTCCATGCTGGCTGGATCATTCTGTTACAGTTCGCTGTGTTTACGACCCAAACGCAGACACGAGAAGGCAGCTTGAAGCAAAACAACCCTTTTATTGGCTGTACCATAAATAGCAAACTGAAAGCGCACCAATGGAGGAAAAACTATGACCATTAAAAGGTTCAAAGGTCCAGAATCCTTGCAGATAGATTCCTCTGCAGAATGTCCAAAAACCAGAACACAGTAAACTCCTCTCAAGGGAAACGTGGCGTCCTTGGAAAATAGGGAAAAAACACTTGCAGAATCCAAGGCACACAGAAAACTAGTTCAAGCTCAATTCAAGTACCACTCTGCAGGCGAGGTAAGAACAACGAAGACCTGCTGCATATTCCCGCATTTTCGAGAGGGTAGCCTCCCTCCGCCTTCGGGTGGGGGGACAGATCCTGACTGTTGTTTGTGCCTATGGCCCAAACAGCAGTTCAGTGTGTCCACCCTTTTTGGAGTCCTTAGAGGGGGTGCTGGAGAGTGCTCCTTCTGGGGGTTCCCTCATCCTCCTGGGTGACTTTAATGGTCACGTTGGCAGCGACAGTGATCTGTCACCCGAATGGTGTTCAGTTGTTGGACTTCTGTGCTCGTCAGAGATTGTCCATAACGAACACCATGTTCAGGCATAAAGGTGTCCATATGTACACTTGGCACCAGGACACCTTAGGCCGCAGTTCGATGATCGACTTTGTGGTCGTGTTGTCGGATCTGCGGCCGCATGTCCTGGACACTCGGGTGAAGAGAGGGGCGGAGCTGTCAACCGATCACCACCTGGTGGTGTGCTGTGGCCGCAAGGTGGTTGGTGCCTGTCGTGGCGGCAATACCCAAACCCGCTGGTGGACACCGGCGGTGAGGGATGCCGTCAAGCTGAAGAAGGAGTCGCATCCTTTTTGGCCTGTGGGACTCCTGAGGCAGCAGACTGGTACTGGCAGGCCAAGCGGACCGCGGCTGCGGTGGTTGCCAAGGCAAAGACCCGGGTGTGGGAAGAGTTCGGTGAGTCCATGGAGAATGACTTCCGGACGGCTTCGAAAAGGTACTGGACCACCATCCGGCGTCTGAGGAGGGGGAAGCAGTGCACAGTTGACACTGTGTATAGTGGCGATGGTGTGCTGCTGACCTCAACTCAGGACGTTGTGGATCGGTGGAAGGAATACTTCGAAGACTTCGTCAATCCCACCGACGCACCTCTTGGTGAGGAGGCAGGGCCTGGGGACTCAGGGGCGCATTCTCTTGTCTCCGGGGCTGAGGTTGCCGAGGTGGTCAAAAAACTCCTCGGTGGATGAGGAGTGGATGAGGATCCTCCTTTGTGGATGAGGTCCGCCCAGAGTTTCTTAGGGCTCTGGATGTTGTAGGGCTGTCGTGGTTGACAAGACTCTGCAACATTGCGTGGACATCAGGGGCGGTGCCACTGGATTGGCAGACCGGGGTGGTGGTCCCTCTTTTTAATAAGGGGGACCGGAGGGTGTGTTCCAACTATAGGGGGATCACACTCCTCAGCCCCTCTGGTCAGGTCTATTCAGGGGAACTGGAGAGGAGGGTCTGCCGGATAGTCAAACCTCGGATTCAGGAGGAGCAATGTGGTTTTCGTCCTGGTCGTGGAACTGTGGACCAGCTCTACACCCTTAGCAGGGTCCTTGAGGGTGCGTGGGAGTTTGCGCAACCAGTCCACTTGTGTTTTGTGGATTTTGGAGAAGGATTAGAGAAGTGGGGCTACATTTAACTCTTGCTCGCAGTTTAAACACTCCAAACTGCACCTTTTGTGCGCACACATGTGTTACTGTGGAGCGCAGCATCAGGGCAGTTTTTTTGGGCTCCTTTAACACCAGTTTTCTTCTGAATCCTGAATATTTAATGGTGTAACATGAAAATGATGATCAGTTTCAGCCGCCACATTTATCAGGACATGTTCATTTATACGCTGGGATTGGTCATATACCAACATTTCATAAATCATACATGAGTCCTATCGTACCATGATTCCTGCGACCAGTTTCTCTGCCATACTGATAAATGAGGGCCACTCTTTCTCTTGCGGGCAGTATCAGTTCGCTCCCATATTAACGAGTCTGAGACGGCATGTAAACAAGCTCTAAACAAGCAAAGCTGTTAAGGAGGGGACCCGGACAGGTCTCAAGAAAGAAGTTTGGTCACCTGACTATGGTAGTGTGATATGAGCAGTATTTCACATCCGTAAGCTAACAGTGGTCTCTCACCAAGACACATGGCCGACTCTCCACTGATCCTGCACCACAGCTCTCTCTCTCCTCTGAGCATTTATTTTTCCCTGATTTCTTTCTGCTCTCTGACAGCATCATAATTGTAGGGCTGCCATCTGTCATACCTGGAATTGTAACATTTAAGGTCTCATCTGGGTCTGAATTAGTTCTAGATTCCATGTTTTCTATGTTAGAAACTGACCGGTCTCCCTCTCGTTACGTCACTTCTGATCAGGCGTCTTTTTCAAATGCAGAAGTAAAATTTCATCACAAAAATTCCTACAAAAGCCTTTATACATCTTGTATTGACATAATTTTAAGAAAAGTCTTTTTCTGCACTATCGATCTCAACATCAATGTGAGGTGGTGTCTAACCTGCAATATGCCCTTTAAACAATCCATTGACTTTTATTCTTTTAAAATACTCCAATATCATAAATTCATGTTCATATGTATTAATCACTTTATGTGTCCTCAGTGATTCTAATTTCTGGTTATTTGTGTGAAATAAACAATGAAGATTGAAACACATTTGATAGGAAATTAATTTTTTTTTTTTTCTTTATTTAGATTATGGTCCTGCACTTTGTCAGAGATCAGCTGTTCTCATCTGGGCTCAGCCCTGAAGTCCAACCCCTCCCATCTAAGAGAACTGGAGCTGAGTGACAACAACCTGCAGGGGTCAGGAGTGAAGCTTCTGTCTGATCTTGTGATCAGTCCAAACTACAAACTGGAGACTCTGGGATCAGGTATTAGAGTCAGTCCAAACTGTTTCAATAGTGTGTTTACCGAAATCATCATCGTGTTTCCTGTTTTGACAGGCTTTCGGAGACAACTGATTTGCAGTTTGAATGTCTCCATGAAGCTGTTGGTGCTTATTTACAGCCACAGTTCTTCACAAACACACACACACACACACACACACACACACACACACACACACACACACACACACACACACACACACACACACACACACACACACACACTCACTTTATCGTTCAGGACTGTAAAGACCCCAATCTGCTCAGATCAGCTGCTCTGAAGGCGTCTCAGTTAGCTTCTAATTTTTAGGGGCTGGTGACAGACTGGTGAACAAACACACATGGAGTTTGCACCAGATTTTCACGTTTTAGACACTCATGCTCTTTATCCGGTGTGAAGACATTTCAGAAGTTATGTGTTCTAGTTGTTGAACAGTTTAAACCATTGTGCCAGATGACATTGCAACATCTATTAAAAATCCCACGTTCCAGTGAGGCTGCAGTGCTGCCTGATGAGTTTGTGTTGGCACACACACACACACACACACACACACACACACACACACACACACACACACACACACACACACACACACCCCTTTGGTGAGCCATATCGGACTGACAAAGTCAATGAAACAGACTCTTTGTCCCCATAGTTGCAGCAGCAGTTCAGTGGTCAAACTGATGCAAATGTGTGTAACTGCTGCCATCAGGAAGGTCAGTAGAAACAGGAGTTTCTACAGGACTTTCTGCTGAAGCAGAAAGCCAAAGTTCTCAGGTGAATCACCTGGTTTGGCTGCAGGTGAGACAAAACCAGACAGTGTCCACATAAATGTGTCAGTCCAGACAAAAATCTAGGTGCTGCAGGCCTGCAGCCTCTAGAGGTCGCTGTAGCTGAACAGGCAGCTTCAGGAGTCTGAGCTCCAGAACCACAGAGGTCCCTCAACCACAGCCAGCTGGGTCTCCAGTCTGTGCGCTGACTGGTGTGATGGCTGCTGCTCTGGCTGATAGTGATGCAGTTTCAGCAAAGACCTGCGAGGTCAAAAGGTTGGTGTTTTCAGGGTCTCCTGACCTTTTAGTTTCACGTGCAGAGTTGGTGAAAGAGCAAAGAGATGCGCCATCTCTGAAGGAGATGGATGAGCTGGTTTAGCCAACATCCCAGGAGGGAAAGGCTGAGCAGGGCTGTTTTCTACTGGATGACCTCTTCCTCAGGGTCTGGGCTCCTCATGGAGAAGCATTTAGTGGTGGTCCTGTGGTGCAGGTGGTCCTGCCATGAAAACTGAGGACATCAGTCATTCAGACCACTCATGATCATGTTGCAGGACATATGGGTGGACAGAAAACCGATCACCGTGTGATTCAGTGTTTTTTTAGGCTACATTTAAAACGTGATTTTTTCCATGTATATAAAGACGTGTCACACTTGTCTTCAGCCATCCCAGCTTTAATGTGCTCTTACATCTGCTTCCTCAGGATCCATGGTTGCTGGACTAGATGAGAATTTGTCAAATGGATTAGATGATTTTTTCCCTGGACTCGCTGGTCATTTGAATGTTCTCATCTTCACTCTGTGTTTTTTTCCAGAGTGGTGAAACCATGGAGAAACCTTGCATTTAAGGAGGGGATGTGGCAGTTTGGTTTGCTGGGATCCAGAGAGAGGCTGGTTACACATGATGATCATTTAAGATCTGTTTCTTGACAGATTTGTTGACGTGATGTTTAGAACATTTAGAAATGTTTTATTTACATGATGTTCAGAGAAATGTGTGTTTCTGCTTACAATGAATCATTTTCTAACTGAATTTTGATGCCTTTAAACCTCAATGATTGATTTCTGTATTGATTTTACTTCCTGTGAAGCCATGTAAACAGTGAAGTGAAACTGTGGGGATTGTTTGCTGAGTAACAACGTAGCTCTGCACTGTAAACAACAGGATGCTGTAGCCAGATAAGGTGGATGAAGAATGATGGTTGTCATCTGTGATGCATTTCTGACTGTAATCAATGGAAGCAAGGGGGTGTTTAATGGGCTGGAACTATGGACAGAGGTAGATAATGAAGGTCCAGCTGTGTTCCAGGTCCGCAATCTAATCGATGTTATAAGGGCATCCAGGAGAGCATCAGGGGAGAGTCTGGGGTTGGGTCGTCACAGTAACGGTGTTCAGACTCTGTGTTTGGGGTAAACATACTTTTAAACCTGAATGTTTGATTTGAATATCTAAATTAATGTGACTTAGATCCCGTGTATTACTTTCTTTTGTCCTATACAAACATTTTCAGTCATTTTTACCACTTTTTAACCATTATGCTGAATTGTGTGACATTTTATTCTCTTCAGTAATAAAAAGGCATCATAAATTCCTGTCCTCTCCAGTGCATTCTTGACGTATAAGTGTTCATCAATATTGTGTGGTGAATTTCTTCTGCTGATGGCCGAGATGTGTTGATGAGGAAGGAATCTTCACAGACACCGACTTGAGTTAAATAGATGTTTATTTGGAGAGAACAAATCGGGTCGAACCGGGCGCTGCAGTCTGCCCGCGGGAGGTCTCGTGGT
>BJFM01003815.1:12155-24808 GCA_016586285.1 Arothron firmamentum | reverse complement strand
CATGAGATAAATGCATGAGGAGTCATGGCTAATCATATGAAGAGACACAAAATAAGACATAAGAGTTTTGTGAGCAAGCTAAATCATTACACATGGCCTAAATTTGTTTTATGTGCGTGTTGAAAGACAAGTTCTGATCAAAGCGAACACCCAGGTTCTTAATAATGGTGCTAGAGGCAGGAGCTGATCTGTTGTGAAAGGCTATATTTGTGATGTTTTTGGTTTTGATTTGGACCCCAAACTAACAATATTATTAGTTAAAGATTGTCTAAGATGTTTTGGACTAACTAGTAGAACCTCAGTCTGATACATTGCACTTGGAAAGAAACTGATCTGCTCTTACCATCAGGCAGGAAAACTTTGAACTTGTTCAAAAGATTTTTCAAGAAATACTTTTATATTTTGGACAAGATGTAGCATAACCCTGAGTAGCACTTAATGGTTAGGCTGGGACAGGGAATTGTATTATTTTTATCTCCGTGCTTATTATTTATTATTTTATTTCCTTACCCTATACTTCCATCACAGTTTTAAATGTTTGTATATACCTACAACAAGCCACTGTTATGCTGAGCAAGATTATTACTTCCCAATAAAGTCTGAAACAATTTTGTGCATCACAGACATAACCCCCTCCCCGTTGTGACCTTTGATCAATTAATGATCAAAGCTCGAAGGAGCTTTTAAAGTAACATACAACATGCATTACATTATGATGTTACAGTGTCTTAAAACTGTTCAAAAATACTAAAATTTCCTTTATGTTGTTTTAGGCTTTGTAATATTTACTGAAGAAATCCAGAATAAAAATGAGTGAAATAACGGTAGACAATCAGTTTAAATGTGGATGTGTCGAAAGAGATTTACCAGAGGAGGATGCAATTAGAAAAGAAGAAACACTGGGAAGCAAGAACAAAATGGCAAACAGCCCACATAAAGAAGGAAAAGAAAATCACCAAAGCCCACAAATGACTAAGAAATTCCTGAGAGATCACTGTAAGAACAACAAACTTTACCTAGCTCCGTGGTTGAATGATAGATTATATTTGCATTTTAAAGGTTTCTCCACCATTGAGAACTTAGAAGAATACACGGGACTTAAGTGTCTCTGGCTGGAAAACAACAGAATTATGTGCATTGAAAATCTGGACAAACAGACAGAGCTCCGTTGTCTGTTTCTTCAGGAGAACCGCATTCACAAATTGGAAAACCTTGCATCTTTAAAATATCTCCACATCTTGAATGTCTGTAATAACTACATACACACTATAGAGCACATCTCCTGTCTTCCTGACCTGAACACCTTGCAGATTGCTCACAACAAGTTAAAAACTGTGGACGACATACAGCATCTGAGTCAGTGTCTGGCTATCAGTGTGTTGGACCTGTCCTATAATCTGTTATGTGATCCACGGATCCTCACTGTTCTTCAGGCAATGCCAAACCTCAAGGTGCTAAATCTGATAGGAAATGAGGTGGTGAAAAAAATCCCAAACTACAGAAAGACCGTGATCGTGCAACTTAAAAATCTGACCTTTCTCGATGAACGCCCTGTGTTCAATATAGAGAGGGCATGTGCAGAGGCATGGGCAGTGGGAGGATTTGAAGGGGAGCAAAAAGAGAGACAGAAATGGGAAACACTGGAAAGAAGAACAATTGGAAGTGCCTTGGCTGGTGTGGCGATGATTTGTCAAAAAGCCCAGGAGAGAAGACAACCTCAGATGCAAGAAAAAGGTAAGCAGTTTATCATCTTACTCATGATGTACATGTGCATCAGCATAAATTAGAAAATTATCATAGTATCAGTCATTCAATTAAAAAAAGTGAACATCATATATAGATGCATTACACACACATATCTAGATAGATACACACATATCTATATCTATAGATACACACATATCGATAGATAGATAGATAGATAGATAGATAGATAGATAGATAGATAGATAGATAGATAGATCCTATTTCTTCTAATTGTGTATGTGTGACTTGTTTATAAATGTTCATTATATCATAGAATCAACTGAAGAGTCCATCCCACCGGGGACAACCGTTGAAGAAAATAACACCCAGATCTTGAGTACTTCAGTACAGGGAAAGATGATTCAATCATGTGTGGAGGTCAGCCAGAATGTCTTTGAAGATTTTGTTCAGGGTCAGCTGTCACAGGGGTCCCGTGTATGTCAGAAAAAGACAGAAGAGTTGGTGGTTGAGCAAGGACATCCCTTCGAGAAAGGTGACCACTACAAATTTGAGAGTAAGTTTAAAGTAGCTGAAGAGAACAAAATAACTGCTGTGGAGAACTTGCCACAAGATGGAATTGAGAGAGAAACATCTCAGGATACTAAAGAGTCAATCCAGAAAGAGGAAGTAGCTATGAGTAATCTAGCTCTAGCCTGCCCCCATCCTTTTAAAGCTGAAAAAGCTGCACCAGTATATGGACCAGAGGAGGATGCAGAGCAGAAGGAATTTATCCACGCTCCAGAATTAAGCTCAATTTGTACTGATGATTTGCCTGATCTCGAGGATGTCGAGTCTACGGTGGCTTTCTCAAGCAACCAATTTTCTAAAATAAAAATACTTTTGTATCCAGAGGATGAGGAAACCTACTAACCCCCACTCAATCAAAACCAGGTTCCCTCAGTAAAAAACTGGAAGAAGATGTTTTCAACGCTTCTATTAACAACAAAATCATGGTAACAATTAAAGACATTTTCAGATGACTTTTCCCCACAGCACAACAGGCCCACATTACAGTTCATTACTCAATGGACCACATTATCACTGTAGCTCCTGAACCTTTATTTTTTCTTTTTCTTCTTTCTAAATGTTGGTCATGTACAGCTTAAATATGTCAACAATAAACAAATTGAATTATTTCCGGTAGGCTGTTGCAGTCGCTCCGGCATGCCATTGAGAATGTTTTCATTTTTTGACCCTCTTTTCTTATTGTTAGAGTGTTCTTTTCTTGTTATCTCCATTTGCTTGGTGTTGTGTTCAGTCTTATGCAGTTGCTACTTGATGTCCCTAGATGGCGCTTCTTTAAAGCGGGACTTGTTAAGACACAGATTGAGGTAGAGGAGGATTCAGGCTGGTTGATGAATGTAGCTGCACTGTCTCTTTAAGCTATTGCTAGAGTTGCTGAATTAAAACAGCTTTTTGTTCCACTACTGCCTCTCCTCATTACAAGTGCCATCATTACACTTGGCTCATTTCTTGAAACAGAAATCACATTCTCAAAATAACATGGACAATCCTCCCAACTCGGCAATCATACCACATGCACAATAGTCTAATTGTCAAAATTGGTTAAGAAATACCATGGATACAATCTTTGAATCCTACCAGGTGAATTCTGCATATAGAAGAAAAAATAGTTATAACATGGTTAAGTACAAACCAGTTGAACATAGAAATAGAATGCTTTGCATCTCCCTATTATCTGAGTAGGCGCTGCCGGACTAATAACTACCCATAACACAAGTAACTCCCCTCATAACCTAAAAGTAGCCCATGTTATGCCATATAACACCAGTAGCCCTGTAATGCCTGACCCCAGAAATAATGGACGGAAAATTACGATTTCTTGAATCTGGAACCTTTATTTTGCCCTTTCACAAAATCTGAAAAAAAAAAAAAAAAAAATCACAAAAAATTATTTACATTTAGGTTTTTCCATTTGTATCATAAATGACATTACATTCAGTTCTGGCAATACAGCAAAAACATCATCCTGATGATGCCAGTGTAGTATATCCCTCTCTGCTGCGGGTGTTCTAGCAATGGGAGTGATATAAAATAGTTGTCTGCAAATGCTTTGTGTTTCTTTCCTGCAGTAAGGGTTGAATCCAATTTGAGAACAACATCTCCACTCACACCAACTTCAGACCTTTCCTTGTCTGGATCTTTTGCCCCTTGACAAACATCAAAGTCATACAGGAAACCACTTTGTCCTCCACATCCTCACATTTTGAATCTGAGATTTTGCCTTAAATGGAATCACTGTCTCATCAAATGCATGATGTTCTTCAGGAGGGATATGAAAGCATTGTTCTCGTAGCTTTTCGAGCCATGGCTTCAGTTTACACAATTTGTCTTTCTTTGCATCTTCAGACACATTGAAGTTGTCCTGAAAGTGCAGCAGTGTCAGGAATTTCTCAAATCGATGACACCACATCGGCAGCTTTGGGGTATTTTGTTTTAATTTTCCAATAGGCACTTACAGTGAGCATCTGAACATGTACATGCCAAAAACCTGCTCAATTTTTTTGACATTTGTGTTGACTGATTTCCCTTCCTTCTGCACAATGAAAAGGTTTGTTTGATCTGCAACCAGCTGTATCATGTCATCAGTGATAAACTGTATGAAATACATGTAATGTGTAAACTCACACCTTTCATCAGCACTCTCAATAAATAGAACATCTGGAAGGTCAAATTCTGCCTTTCTCCACCTGTACTCCTTTGTTTTCACTTTTTTCTTTGCAGATTTATTTGTTCTTTTGAAGTTGGACCTCCTACTTTTTTGCTAATTTGGTCATCACTGTTATCAAAGTCAGCAGCTGTATTTGTGTTTCTCTCTTTTCTATTCATTTTGCTTCTACCACACTGTTTTGTTGCCTGACATTGTAAGACCTTCCTCTTCAAGCCCATCATCAAGAGTTTTATCATCCCCATTGCTACTACCAGTACTACAGTTCTCTTAATCATAGTCTGCATTAGGAGTCCAATCTTTATCAAACACTTCATCATCTACAGACATCAACTCCTCTATGTCACTTGAATTGCAATCAAAGAAGCATAGGACATTTTCAAAACTGTACCGTTTAGCCATCTAAAGTAAGAAAAATAGGTTTAGCAATTTTCAGGTGCAATTATTTATCGTAAATATAACATTTCAATCTGTAATTTGTGTATTGATTGATAAAAAATATTTTATGATACACAAAACATTGTATGATACACAGTCATCCATATAATGCATATTGTTCCAAGAAAAGAAAGATAATGACAATTGAGGGATTTACTACCAAATTCCACTTTTTACCTGTTGTATCAAATTTGAACACAAATTTTCTACACAATTTTACTACATACTAACATGCAAAAAAAATATGTAATTATAACTTGCTTCAACAGATTAAGTGTTAATGTTAGAATGTTACTAAAAATTTCAAAGAAAATGTCACTGGAAAATTGTAAAAATCTCAGTGTTCTTTACGTTGATCGAGTGAGTTGGGAACTGTCTGAAGGTGACCATCTTGGATTGTCCTATGTGCTGTGTTTGAATTGTTGTCGTGATAAAGGTATCCACCAAGGTGGTGGAAGACAAGTATCAGATTGGATATAAGAGTGTTTTGAGAGAAGTTTTTTACCATAATGCAATAGGTCTCAGAAATGCTTGTATCAAATTTGATGCAATAAAAACATGTACACAGGTACCGTCCCGAAGAAATGCTTAAGGCTCTAGGTTTACTCAAGCTCTGTGCAGTGTTCACTTCTAGGAAGCGGGTAGCCTCCCTCAGGTGGTTGAAGATGAGAGGCACTTGTCCCTCTTGATGGATGCAGGGCTTGGCTGGGTAGCATAAGGTGTGCTTGATTCCTCAGCCCCCTAGGGCCTGCATGACATCCCGAAAGGCACGGCGCTGGGCAATCACTTTGCTGGTGTAATCTGGAGAGATCAGAACTTCATGTACCTTAAACTCCAAAGGTTGATGTCTGCTGTGGTTCAAAATCAAAGCCTTCAACTGAAAATGATGAATATGGGCCCAGATAATTGAGCGGTGCGCATGATCAACTCTTACCGGGTGAGGGAAGAGCTCTTTGACCAGCAGCTCGGGGATAAGTCATGAGATGAACTCCATCAGTCTTAAGCGCATTCCTCTATGCCGACAATCTTGATATTGTGTCTGCAGTAGCAAGCTTCCAGATCCAAAACTTTAGCTTAAAGCTGACTATTATATTTAGTGAGCTCCAAATACTTAATTCCGAGTTCCCCCACACGTGTGTCAAGGACACTCACAGCTTGCTCCATGAGCGGATAAAATGTGGTGTAATGACAGTTAATAAATGTTGTGGATGGGAGCACGAGCTATACATGTCTACGTCCTACATGCACACACTCCAGGATTTGGATGATTGATTGAACCCTACTGTAGTGATAGGGATTGCTGGGGCGGTGGGTTTTGTGTGTGCTGGTTTTACAATTTTCAGTGATTTCATATCCTAACAATCAAAACATTTACTATAACACTGGTGTCAGTCTCATCTAATGCTTGATTCCCACCCGCAGCAATATAATCACCTTGGCTGCTGCTGTTGCTCACACTGAGACGCCAGTGGCTGATCACCAAGTGCAACCAAAAGGGAAGGTCTCTAAACAGAAAAAGACTGACATAGAGCTCACACACATACACACAAAAAGACAGACTTAATTATTACCTTTTAGTCCATGTTCTTCTGCTTTTTCAATTTTCCTGCTTTGGAAATTCAGATCAGCCCATGATTGGCTGTTGCTACATAGGCACCGCTGTTCATTTGCATAAAGTCGAGCTTCTCTCGGCTTCAGCTCGCCACTCAAGTCATGCACACCACTTCGGTTGCCCATCTAGTGTTAATTGAATGTAAACCAGGGCCGAGGCCTCTTTTGGTGTGAATCCATTGTTATGGGGAGACAAACAGCAATCTCCCTTCCGTAAACTGTGCTGAAAAAACAACCTGGAGGATAAGCTGTTTGTGACGTTTTACCAAGCCACTATAGAGAATGAACTGCATCTCTGCTGACACAACAACACTCACTAAATTAAAAGTCAGCTCATTAGATCACTGCTAATGAATAACTGCAGCAACATGGCAATTCAATACTATGCAATAGGGAATGTATATATAAAGCATTTCTGTTCCGTTATATTTTTATTTTTTAAAAGTTTAAACATGCAGCACAGTTGGAAAGTTCAACACAGCTTTATTGGCAGTCTCTGAAAACAGCAGGGTAAGCAGTAAGTAGCCGCTTAGCTTAGCCAGAGCTAAGGTATGCAGACGGAGAGAAGCAGGTCTCACAGCGTGAAGTGGACAGGTGAACCGGACCAGCTGGTACCAGAGAGTCTTCCGGAGAGTCAGGGAACCTCTTCTTGACTGGGCTTTCCTGAATCAGTATTACAGAAGGTCTCCACAGACAGACACCCACTTGGGAGCAGCGGAGCCCTGGAGCCCAGGAGCCCAGTGGACACAGGTTAGTACTCGTAGTCAGGGACAGAAGGCTATCTGGTTTACCGGGAAGGAGGCAGAGAAGAATGGTCAGTAGTAGAGTGGGAAACACAATCTCACAGTCAGGAACAGAAGGCTGGCACGTTTACCTGGGGAGAGCAGATGAGGAAGGCAGGTCAGGGACAAACTGGGTTGGAACCGAGGAGACAGGCTGAGAAGAACTGCTGGAGAGTCATGCATAGTACAGAGGACAATCTGGCAACAGGTGGGTGTGAGTCTGTGGCTTGAATGCAGGACTGCAGAACAAGTTGCAGGTGTGACTGATCAGTGGGTATGGCGTGGGTGCAGCGATGAAGTCATAGAAAACTACTGGTGGTGTAGATACTGGAGTAGATGGCAGACAGGCGGTTGTGACACAACGCACATCATCTAGCTCTCAGTCTCTCTCGTTCTCACTCTCTCTCTCTCTCACACACACACACACACACACACACACACACACACACACACACACACACACACACACTTCATTCCTGTGATCTAATTTGTCTTAGTGTATAGATGTCTATTGATGAATGTATTTGTATTTAGGTAAATGCCATACATTTTAGCTCAAAGACGTGTTTTGTTATACAACATGAGAGTTTTAATTTCTTTGTTCAGACACAGGTGAAAAAAAAGCTGTTAGTATTTACCTTTGACAGTTTAAGCAATTATCGGTCACCTTCCACAGAAAAAGGTGCAGTGAATGTCTTTGAGCTATTGGAAGATGTGGAAGATGTTAGGTTCCTGAATTTACTCGTATATTGGAGTGAACGTCTTGTTCTCTGATAACGGGCCTGAGCCGCTCCGCTGCGATGTCAGCCTGAGCTCACAGGGAAAACTTACACATTGCAGCTTGTTTAGGTGGTGTCGAGAGGACTCGTCCAGCCACTGACCATCTTCTTCGGTTGTTTTACCCTGCTTCCTTGGAGCAGACTGCTTCCTTTGTGCATCTTAGAGAGGTTCTGAGTATCTGCATCAATCACAGTCGCTGCAGTGGCTTCTCTCTCATGAATCAGGGCATTTGGTAAATGCTAGATTAGGTTTTAATAGCTGATTGACAGGCAGCTATGAGGGTAATGTTTTAGTTAGGGGTTAAAGTAACTGATTAGAGCTGCATCAACCCAGATGTTTGTTCTGACACTTTTGTCGGTCAGAGGATATGCTCTTATAGGTGTTTACGGCTGTTATTTATTCAGGACCGGTGTTATTTTGTGTTATTATAGTCATCTCTAATAGAAGGAAGGGTGTGGTGTGGAAATAAACACCTGGGTATCGTGATAAACAACTATCACGATACCCAGGTGTTTATTTCCACACCACCTATTTAAATAGAATGGGTGTTTATCACGAAACCCAAGATTTTAACCTTACTGTATAAAACTGCATGAACCAGTCTAGTGTTTTATGATGAATATACCTAAAATAATCAGACTTAAACTTCCTCTTTTGTGTTGATTTATTAAAGGATTATGCAGATTACATGTGAATGGTTATGTTGTTGGATAGATAAATGGTAAAAGGAATGCATTAGAAAGATAGTAAACCATAGATAGGAATAAAATCATCATTGCTACTCATGGTTATCTGTGATTCAGTACATATACTGTTAGGTTTTTAGGGGGAAGGGTGCCCCGAGGTGGAAATTTGAAGACTGAGGCCTGTTGCCCAATGCAGCCCGGTCTCTTCTGCAAAGCCAGGCATTCCCCTGGCTACCAGGCGCTTTCAGATGTTGGGCACTGAGTCCTGGGCATGAGAAGGGAGAAACCACACTTCTCAGTGGACAAAGGTGCCCCTGCGTGCTTGTTGATCATTGTTTGTAAACATTATTGACAGTCTTGATTCTCAGTTCCCATTCTTTTGTTTCGTCTACAGGGCCATCCACCCACGTGTGATGTAATCGATGTTCTTGTTTGTTGTGCTGCTTCCAATTCAATTCTTCAGTTCTTCTGTTAATCATCCCAAATGTCGGTGCTGAGAAGCACAATTTTCAGCCAACCCAGAATATCCTCTTGTCGTGTTGGGGTCTGGCCTGGAGAGTGATGATATCTTGGATGCACAGGAAGGACGCTGGGCGCAGCCGTGCAGCCAGTTTTATAGACAATCCTCTCCTCCAACCCCCAGGACATCCCCTTGTCTTTCATTGGTTACAGTCAATGTGCTCCATCTTACCTCCCTCCTTTCTATTTTTAGCTCTGGTTACCTCATGGTCTTAAAAATACAGGCACTGAGTGTAAGTAAATCTCAAACATGCATTAAACATGTTATTTATCCATTTTAATAATTTCTGAAGTTTCAATCATTAACTTATTTGCTTATCAGTCTAATATTGCCAAATTGTAACATAAAAAACGAGCAGCCATAAGTCATGAATCACAATAACACTTATCAGTGCCACGACAAAACATACTTAACCTTTAAACTTCTTAAAAAATCACAAAACAGTGTGTAATGAGTATAACTATAATGGCATTTGCCTAATCAACTGCTTTCAGGGCTTCATTCTTTGTGCTTTTACAGGGACTGAAATTAAGCAATCATCCAGATCATTATAGTTCAAACATGTCACATTATCATTCTTAGAATCACTACATGCTAACATGCTACATAAAAATGGACTAAATGGATGAATGAATAGCATTAAACTCAAACTTATCTTTACTAAATAACTTCAAAAGACCGTAGAAAAGGAAAAGAAACAGCTGGACATATCACGCTTCATGATCATCAGAACTTTCTGTGTAGGTCATTAAATTCACACTTTCAATTTATCACATACTCATTACCATCTGCGCCTCGCTCTTCTTCCGTTGTATCTGTACCCCCCCGCGGTCTCGTGGCCTCCTGACCTCTTCTTCTCGGTCTATCCGGTCGTACCTCTCAATGTTACGCTAGCTTCTCCTGGTTTTGTATCCCAGCTGGCCCATTGCAGACCTGGCTGCTCCCCGGCAGTTGTAGGGCTCATACCTCACCCTTTTGGGCCGTTCTGCTGAGTGGTCTCCTGTGGGCACCATCTCCACTTTCCTAATTCATAATAATGCATAATTCTTCACAACGCATCCTCACAGAAACAGAAAAAAAAAAGTTTCATCCCAGGGATTGAACTACACGAACAAATCCTGAAACATCCTGTATGAAGAATACATCCTGGCCACAGAACTGGCACGTCAAAAAATAGAGCACCAAGGCAAGAAGGCCGAGCTGCACATATATGAGGTAGCAGGCATAATCAAGATGGCAAAACCTTCAAAAAGCAACATCACAAAAGACGAAAGGCCAGCCATCTGCTCTCTAAAGAAACAAACCATAACCATCTTGCCGGTAGACGAAGGAAAAACAACAGTGGTCATGCACACCAAAAAATACGTCACAAATGTAATCCATCTTGGCCGATACAAACACATGGGAAAGAATAAAGACAAAACCCACAGAGAAAAGGAAGAAAACACTGAAAGACCTGCAAAAATCACCATTGGAAAACAAAAAATAACTCAAATAATAGCTTTCGATTACCTCACACCCACAGCATAAATCCCCCTGTATGGTACTCCAAAAATACACAAAGAGGACTCCTCTCCATAACCCATAGTAGACAGTATAGGTTCAGTCACATACAACCTATATCCATAGCACTGGTAGAAATAATCAAACCCCTCCTTGGGCTCACAAAACACCATTGCAAAAATTCAAAAGAACCAAGATCTCAAAAATCTCAAAACAGCACTAAAAGAAAACCTCAGATCAGCAATATCAGATCACTGCAAAAGGACCAACCATGTTATGGACTGGTGAAAAAAATCATTGGAACCGAAGAAAACAGAATCAAACATTGGATTAAGGAGGCCATGGAGATCAGGAGACATGCAGAGAGGGCCGTGAACAGAGACATGGGGGGCTTTAATGCTCTCCTACACCTGGGACACGCTACTCAAGATAGAAAAAATAGGGGCGGTCCGGCCTGTTGAACTCGCCACAACATTATTGCCATTACGTCATGTGCATGTAATGCCATTAATATTCAGGCTGCTGTTGCCCCATCTTTTCCTTATCCCATTTTCTGGTCACACTACAGGAAATCTATCCTATATTCTCACCAGTAGATGGCGAAAGATGACAAAATATAGAGGCATTCAAAAATCTATAACAGAGCCAGGTTCAGAGTAAATCGAACTCTTGTATTATGAGTCACACAAAAATCCAGCTTCACATTTTCAAAATTTTTCCTCTTCTGCCTGTGTCAATGTTACTGTCCTAAAAATAACATCTAACTTTTAAGAGAAATGATGACAAATGTCTTTTACACACACACACACACACACACACACACACACACACACACACACACACACACACACACACACACACACATATATATATATATATATATATATATATATAAGATTTCCCAATGGAACCAATGGAATGCCCTGACAATGCATGTTCTGCATGTTCGTGGGTTTTACTTCCCCCAATTATATTTTAATGAAAATTACCAGCTGCTGTCACCATAAACTGGTCTAGAGATTGAGGACATTGTATGCCACATACGTTAAAACAAATCTGTCCTTCAAAGAAATGCATTTCTTAAATACATTGAACTTGAGGTGTTTTTTTTTTTGAGGACCACAGAACAATCATTTACTGTCACTTCTTTTTTGTAAAAGAATTTCATACTGATTGATTTCCATGCTTTAATATGCAGCACATGAAATTCAATGTGGGGCCACTGGGGACCTCAAGCTCTTCAGTGTCTGGACTCTTTTCTTCTTTCACTTGTCAATAATCACTCTTAATAAATGTATGAGTAGCAGTAATTTTCCATAAAATAAAATACTTTACATTTGCACATTTTTCACCTGCAGTCACCCACCTCAGTAAAAAGAGAGCAGTATAATCCCATTACTTGGAAATTTAGCTTTTCACCTGGTTGTTACAGTCCATGCTCCGCCTTGAGTGTGCGGTTGATTTTCTGCTGATTTAATGAATTAGTATGACACATGCACAAATACAATATCCTTTAAGTCAAAGCAAGCTGACAGGATAAATAATTTAAGAACATGAATTTTTGCTGATACCGAAAATTCATTACGTATACACTGAAGCATTCACCAACCAGGCTCATAGTAGAGTATAGTATCAATTAGTTACTCGAAGGTTTTTTGCAGATGAATATTTAGCTTATGTGTTGTGTAGAGGTGAAACAGTGTG
Source organism: Arothron firmamentum (assembly GCA_016586285.1). NCBI lineage: Eukaryota > Metazoa > Chordata > Actinopteri > Tetraodontiformes > Tetraodontidae > Arothron > Arothron firmamentum. The sequence goes on along the minus strand of BJFM01003815.1, from coordinate 12,349 downwards.
AATCTGCTACTGCAGAGAGGAAGCTAGGACACTGCAACCCACAACGGAACTATAAAAGTGCTGATGGCTGGATGTTGCAAGATGACAAAGGTTGTGTTAAATGATTTTAATATGTGTTTATCTTATATCACTTACAAAGCTGACCCAAGGGATGCCATAAGATTCATTTTGGAGATTTTTTTTTTTTTTTTTTT
>BJFM01003815.1:0-12109 GCA_016586285.1 Arothron firmamentum | reverse complement strand
TTTTTTTTAAACATATCTGACTCAGGGCTCTCACTATGCTATGCAGCTGAGGTGCTACGTGCTTGTTGTTACTGCATGTTTTCCATCAAAGTTGAATTTTATAGTCTTGTCTCAGATGTTTCCTCGAAGAATAACATTCATACATAAATCAGCCTTGTTGAAAAACACTTTGAATTGTTTGGTGGTCTCTTTTCTATGTCCCGGGGTTTATAGGGATTTGACACTTTTCTTGGACATGACATCACCTATTGATATCTGGCATAGCATTGGTAGTTTTTCTATTGATGCTCTTTTTTTAGAAAATGAAAATTGTCCAATCTGTCAAAGAAACCATCCTTCATCATCTCTGGAGATCATGATATTCTCAGGCCTACAGCTGAAAAGACATCTGGTTAGGGTACAGACAGTCTATGACCCAGATGGGTTCTGGTAAATGCTGCAGGCCCATTTTCACATTTTAGCTGAAGGAGAAGTTTGGTCTACTTCAACAAAAGCCGAATCATTAACATGACAGCTGAAATCCTCATACTAATGGTGTTGACATCTAATTTGGTATCTTTAAAACACTTCAAGAAACTGGACTTCTATGCCAAGTAGCTTTCTGATGGGTCATTAAATTTTGGTGAGACTAGAGGTTAGCAGTTTCACTGTACAAGGAAGGACACCAAAACTTGTACAGCCAGCAGAGGTAGTTTGAGAAATTGAGTCAGGAAATATCCATCTTGCAGGTCTACAGGATTTAATAATGAACACAATTACACTACATTTTGTGAAATACATAAATCTGATCTGTAAATGTAGATTATCCACTTCACCATACAAACGATATGTGCAAAATACACTGCAATATAATAAGTGACCAATAGATGGCGCATTAAGCAAAAAAAGAAATACATGTGTGCATGTAACACTACAGATACACTTCAGCACCAAATCCTGATAAAGATGGATGAATTTATAGTATTAGTAAGTATTAGAAACAATCATACGCAGCTGCTGAGAATGATTTTCCTTTTAAGGAATTATGGGGTGCTTTTAAGACAGAAAAACCTCTTGCAATAGTTGAATGGGTCATGCATTGCATTAGTAATGGTATCAAAAGTAAAACTCAGGATTTTTAGGAGTTCCAATTCATTCAACCCCATTTCAAAGCAGTAACTATCATCAGCAATTGACTTCATCAAAGTTGGACTACCTATGATGAACTCATCAATACTATGTAACCGACCCTGACCTCATCAAAGTTGGACGTTGATTTGGACCAGGATGGGCTGACAGCAGGTCTTAAGAAAACTCCCCCTGCATTAGGGGTGCAAGGGCAATGTATACGTGGAGTACCAGTACTAGCCTTTCTCAGTTTCCTGTGCAATTCCCCAATCTCCCCTCCCCAGTCACCCTCTGGACAATGAAGTAGCTGATTCTCCAGTTCTCCCAATGACAATGTCCACCCACATAGGCTGAGAATTATTATTAAACACTTGAGTAATGAGCCAGATTATCACATCCACCCAACTCATCCATCATGTCCCACAAATGGACACAAAAACAGAGGACACAATCCTGCTTCTGCTTTGACAACCACATTCAGGCCCTCTGAAGCCTTCTTTCTTCTTCCAAGTTTGTATGTGAACCAAAGCATGGAGTTAAAAAAAAAGAAAAAAAGACCAGAGGTCAGATACTCCCTTTTAATAAGGAGCCTTTGGGGTGTCTAAATAAAATTCCAGGTGATACACTGACTCACTGTCAATAAATCAACATTTATTAACTCCTCAGATGGGTTGTTTAAAATGGAGATATAAAGTAGACATAAACTTTGTAGAATATCTACAGAAAAAAACAGAAGACATACCCATCCATGTTGTAATTCTATATTTCTTATTTTGTTCCTCACAGCATTGAATTGAAATGCATAACAGTTACATTATAGAAAGCATTACAACAAAGTACCTCAACTTGCTTATTACTTTTTATATCTATTACAAAAAAAGAAAGAAAAAGAGCAAAAAGCTGGTGCCTCAAAACAGGAAAATAAATTTGGCACAGTGGATTAACATAAACTCAACACACAAGCTTTATACAACTGTCAGATAAAGATCTTTCCAAACCAATCATGCATTTATAGACAATAAACATGTCTCAAACTTTATAGCTGTTTTCATTTTAAAAGCTCAAAAGTAGAAAAAAAAAAAAGCTATTTAGTGTATGTGTGAATTAATGTTTTTGTTTTTTTGTTTTTTTTTAATACTACCTGGTACTCAAGTGTAATCTAAAAGCCCCAGTGGATTCTGGGATTAGCCAATCAAGATTCTCCCCTTCACCTTTACTAATAACAGTGCTATTCAGTAAACAATCTACATTCACCAAGAAATAAATAGAGTTCTGATCATACAACAGCAAATAACAACACCAATAAAGAAAACATAAAATAAAACAATGATTGTCCAAAATCAAAACACACAAGCACAGAATAATGAACAACTAGCATTCAGGCTAAGAACTGGTATTATTGGGTAAGATTCAACATTTAAAAAACTGTGTGTCCTTTATAGACTGAACACATTTTTTTTCCTTTTTAAAGAAAAACAAAAAACTGTGTTCTTTTTCAGTTTAAAGACATCTATCTATATTCCATCACAGATAGTGGAGGTGGTGTAATGGAAAGCGATGGAAGAAATATCCCGTTCCTAAAAAGCCTGTGTATAGTACACTTACTGCACAAAATTGGTTTAAAATATGTCTGATTTTGAATGTTAATTAACAAGAAAAATGTATTCACTTATATTACAATATTGCTGACTTAAAGTGAAGGAGAATTTATTTTTATATGAGGCTGCTAATTTTACCCATCATGTTATCACAAAGAACATGTATTTGTAATAAAAAGCCAATGGATTTCTGCTTAAAGGGTCAAAGGAAAATTAGAAAATATGTGATAAGCAGAGGTTCTTATGATTTATGCACAGCAATACACCAACACATTGAGCTTCCATATGCACCAGATGCCTCCTGTGCAAAACATGGACTTTCAGCAGGACAACAACATTTATAATCCGGTTAGTATAATTATACCACAACAATCACCATCCTGGTTTGTGTTAATTGAGAAAAAGAAATTTCTCTTTCATAAGGGCATTTTGCTGACTTTGACTTAAGTGTTTAGTATTGGGTTGGCCATATCGACAATGATTTCATTCTGTCGTAGACACTCTGCTTAGCTGTCAGATGGGTGATGGTTTTGATCAGCAGCCTCTGATAAGAGCTCCTGGAAAACATCATGCATGGCCGTAGGGCTGCACGATACTGGATTCACTGGTAGCCTGTGCCAAACTGTGCCACATAGTGGAAGGGCTGTAGGAAGATGAATGCAGAGAGTCCTTGTCGGTGAGAGAGAGCATCATGGTGTATGCCTAAGGCACAGGGGAAAACGTTGCATTTAACGACTGTACTTCAACAAATATGCATGTGCATTTGTGGAGTACTGCAATTTCACTAATTAAATAATTGTTGTGACCTTGGGTACTGAATTCATATAATTACTCAGCCAAAGATAAATTGAGATCAACTAACTCATGACAACTGAATATCTGGCAGTTTGTGTGATTTCTGGTAAGTAATTAAACAAAAACAGGTCAGGTGTGTAAATGGGTTCTCATCTGATGCACAACTGTGGTATAGTCTATATTCTTGGGATGAAAAAAAACATTACCTGAGACTTGGATTTTCTAAAGAGTGGCTGATTGATAGCTTCACTCAGTGTGATTGAGCCAAATGAGCCATCATTTTTATCTCTGTCTCCTTCACTGAACTTGTTCTCCTCCAGCTTGCACATTTCTGAAATGTGATGAATATGATCCAATGCTGAATTGCTGCTCTGCTCCTCATTCTTATAGCTACAGAAAAAAAAGAATAAATATTACAATATTGCAAAGTACATTACTATATTAAATGTGAGCTTGGCTGTTATTCACCCCCTTTGAGATGTTTTGCAGTTCACTGCAAAATCTTTTGGCCTGCTCAGGTCTATTTCCTCTCGTATGTCATCAGTGAGGCAACTAGACATTGGCTTGTCTTCTGCTTTACCAGATGTGTAACTAGTCTCTTCCACCATTCCTAAATCACCATACAGCTTCACTGCTTCCAGGCCACATGGACTATGGTTTCCTACCAGTGGCTTCTCTTCTCCAGGTGGATTGCCAGTAATCCTGTAGTCCCAAAACAATTGACACATTAAATGTAATAACAGTAATGAAATAACACTCCAGCCTTTTATCACTTCTATTTTTGTAGATAAGACAAGTTTTCTCCTTTCTTGTTTTCGTTACACTTTAACATACCTGGCTTATCCATTTCTCACTAGGTATTTTCCATATTTGATGTTGGAATTTACAGTTCATTCTTGAGGCAGTTGACTCTATACATTATACCAGCTACATGCAATACCTGCCTGTGTTTTACAACCATATGCTAGCACTAGGGTAGAGACCTTTAGAGGTAGAGACTTATGCAGACAGCTGTTTGTCTCCAAATCTCAGCAACTTCTTGAAGCAAATGGGCTGATCACTGCAGTGCTTAATTGGAGTCCTTTGCTTCTTTCTTATTGTATGTTTTCATATCATATCATATTATCATATCTCTATATATGATATTTACAGTTTCGGGGAAAAATACATGACCCCTTTGGAATTAAATTGAATTCTGCAAAAATAGGTCAAAAATGATCTGTATCTAAGTCACAGCAATCGAAAATCACTGTCTACTTAAACTAATTCCACACAAATAATGATATGTTTCCATGTTTTTATTAACCACAACATGTAAACATTCGTAGTGCAGGGTAGTAAAAGTCTGCAAACCTTTGGATTTAAGAAATATTTGAGCCTCTTTTGGCAGCAATAATGCTTTGGGTAGTTGGAGATCAGTCCTGCACAATTGACAGGAGGCCTTTGGGACCATTCCTTTTTACCAATCTGTTTCAGTTTAGCAATATTCTTAAAATGTCTGGTGTGAATCTTTCTCTTGAGGTTATGCCAGAAGGCCTTCTGAACGCCTAATATATTCAACTGAAGCCATTCTGGTAGATCACCCATTCTCTGAGATTGGCAAGTTCTCTTTGTCTCCATTTCTTGTTAAATTTGGGAATTCTTTTTCATTAAATTTATGTCAATGATAGCAAACCGTCCATGCCATGAAGCAACAAAGCAGCCCAAACCCTTGATGCCCCTACACAGCACTGCACAGCAACTTAACCTTGGTTTTTTCTGTCCACAGCATATTTTGCTATTAGTGGTGTAAAACATCCAGGTGCTCTTTTGCAAACTTTAAACGCACCAATATTGTTTCGGACAGCAGTTTCTTCCTTTGGTGTGTCCTCCCATGAACTACACTCTTGTTTTACTTACCGTAGATTTGTCAACATGTGCCAGAGTATCTCATAAGTCTGCAGCTGACACTAAAGGATTCGCCGTCACCTCATTGAGCATTCTGTACTTTGCTCGAGCAGTCATTTTTATAGGAAGAATAGCAACAGTGCTGCCCTTTCTCCATTTATGGATTTTCTGTCTTACTATAAACTGATGAACATCAAGGCTTTTAGAAATACCTCTGTAACCCTTTCCAGCTTTATGCAAGTCAACAATTCTTAATTGCAGGACTTCTGGGAGTTATTTTGTGTGAGGCATGTTCACATCAGGCATTGCTTCTTGAGCATAACAAACCCAAAACTGTTGTATGTTTTAATGGGGCATGGCAGCTTTGACCACCATCTCCAAACTCATCATATTGATTGACTCCTGAATCTGATTAGCTCTTTGAGAAGTCATTAGCCTAAGGCTTCACATACTTTTGCCACTCTGCACTGTAAGTGTTTACATGTTTAATAGAAACACGAAAACACATCATTTCTGTTTTCTTTCACCCTTCTCTCTTGGAGAGTTCTATCTACAGTTTACTCTGTCCTTCAATCAACCCCAGCTAAAATGCACTTTCTGGTCACCAGTAGGCTGTTGGGGACTGGATGCCAAAGGGTTTTCTGGTCTGAGTCCTGGTATGTGAAAACAAACCTGGTCTCCTGTGAAGGCCTCTCAGCTGCTTAGACTTGACTGCATGCACATATCAGGAAAACCTGTGTGGTCAAAATGCAACCGATAGAAGGACCTCCTGCACATTTCCAAAAGCTGCAGTATCTTGTCCTTGTTTCTGATTATGATGTGATAACTACTGAGTTCTAGCTGAGTGGTATGCAAATACATGTGGGCTATGAGCTTAAATACATACTTCATATTTTCTCTTGCCCTGAAAATTCAAAACTCTCAGTTAGGAGGACAAGGACAATTATTGCATGAGTTCATTGCATAGAAGCTAGTTTGTAAGTTCAGTAGGTAGAGTTTCAAACAAATGGTATCTTGCATTCGGCTGTGATATAATCAGTACATAAATCTGCGTTTACCCTTCCTCTGAGGAGCCTGGTGACATCTGGTTCTGGCCTGTATTGCTAATGAAATTCTTTATTTCATTAAAATAAGAATCTTCTTTATCATCCAAAATGGCACTGCAGTTGTCAACTTCAGACTGTGGAGATGACATGGCGGTGCCTGCAAAGAGAAAACATATGCACTGCTTTTGCTTCCAAGTATATATTTTAAAAATTTTATATCAGATACACTTTGGAACACAATAATGTTCTAAAATGCATCTAAATGATGGATGATGATCTTCCTGTAACATTCTGCTAGCAAAACCATGGTCCCTAGTCTCCTGCTCTGCCCACTTCGAGCACATTCTACTCTCTCTCTAGAGCTTAATGATACTGCAAAACAATTTGCTCTACTCTGAGATCATCCATAGATAGTCTGCAACCTCTATCCACCAAGCCTGCTCAGTCCGCCCAGCCACACCTGTGATTGGATGATACCCTTCTAATGCCGCATATGGATCTCAGAGCCTCCGAACAAAAATGGTGCAAATCTGGTGCCTCTTAAGATCTTGAGAGTTTTCAGTGCCTATTGGCCTCTTTCTCTTCCAGCATCACTGCTGTAAATAGGTTGTTTTACAACAACAAGATCAACAGTACCACAAATACCTGCAAACTCTTCCAAACCCTGCTCAACCCACCTCGCCGTCCTCCTGTTGCTAACCTCACAGCTGATAAGTTTCCCTCATTTTTAGAGAGAAAGATACAGCAGATACAAGAAAGATACATCAACTGCCAGTTCTCTGTGAAGCCCAAGAGTCCATTGTGCAATCTTCCTATTGCATGCTTTCAGCCTCCTTCCCCCTCCCTCCCTCCCCACATTGACCCCTCACAGAGAGTAAGATCTAAATTCTTGATATGTAGCCGTCCGACTACATGCCCACTGGAACCCATTCCAACTACCGTACTACAGACAACAGGTCCCACCATCACCCCAGTGATCAGTCACATGATCAACTCTTTCCTTTCCACCAGGCACCTTTCCATTCGCATTCAAAGCGGTCGAGGTGCCATCACCGTTTAAGAAATCCCGTCTCAATCCGACTCAAATGGGAAACTATCGCCTGGTCTCATTTCTGCCATTACTGTCCAAGACCATTGAGAAAACAGTTTTGAAGCAGATCATGGAGATACTGTCACAGAATCTCCTCCTTGACCCGAACCACTCTGGTTTCAAGAGTGGCCATTCCACAGAAACAGCCCAGTGGTTTTTGTGATGGAGACACCCAAAACAGTCCAAAGTAGCTGCTCAGTCTTCGGTTCTCATTTTGCTTGACATCAGTCGCATTTGATGCAGTTAACCAGCGCATTCTCCTTTCATTCATTCTGGAATGGGCATCACTTGCATCTTACCTATCTGGGCGTTCATTCAGGGTGTCGTGGCAATGTCAGCTTTCAGCTCCTAGGATGCTAGGGGCCAGAGCCGCTGCTCTTTGCAATATTCACAACCTCGCTGGGGCCAATGTTCCGCTCACATTTTTTCACAACACTGTTATGTGGATGACTGTACCTGTCCTTTCCTCTGGATTAGCCCTAACTCTCAAACAAGATCTTAAGATGTCTCTTGGATATATCCACATGGACGCAGGACCACTACCTCCAACTTAACTTTGCTAAAACAGAACTTCTGTTTTCCCAGCCATACAATTCATTCATCACACCACTGACATCAAAACTGACACCTTGTCTCCTGATCCTACCAAGGCTGTTAAGGTGACGATCAACTGAAATATTCTGATCATGTAGCCTCAGTCTTGTGATCATACCGCTTTGCCTTATTGAACATCATAAAAATCAGTTCGTTCCTAACCCAGCTGCTTGTAGAAGCCATGGTGATCTGCTGCTGCAACCACTGCCATGCCCTTTTAATGGGTCCGGTCGGCCTTTTAGTGGTACCAATTTGTATGGTGAAGCCACTTCAAATGGTCCAGAATACAGTGCCACATCTGGCCTTCAACAAATGGAGGCAGGCCTACACTATCCCACTGTCGATTGAGCTTCACTGGCTACCTGTAGCTGCTCACATTAAGTTCAAAGCAGTCTTTGCAGGCAGAGCAGTCCAGACTTTCCTCATAGCTTGTTCCCCAATGGTTCCCCGAGTGCTGTTGGAGCAGGGGCAACCGTGTCTTCCTTTAGCAAGTTTTAGAAAAGCTACTCTGAGAGCACCTGCTCTCAATAACCAAACAGCTGTTAATTTTTTCCTATCTCTTTTCGCTCCTCCACTTTCCTTCTTGTGTCCCTCTTCACTCCCCTTCTATAGTTCTGCAATGCAGATTTAATTAAAACAAACAAACAAACAAACAAAACAATAGAATCAAATTTGGCACAATATCATTGATGCTGCCAAAATAAATCTTGACAGGGGAAAAAAAAGTGCTTTAGATGGTGTCCATCCTCCAAAGATCCAAGTGGATTTTATACAATTTAGAAGAACACTTGCACTAATGTGTCATCAAAAAGACAATTACAGAGGGCAGTATTAAACCTCTGACCTGACAGACTGCCATTTTCATGCTTCTTAAGGTGGCGGTCCAGGTTGGTCTGCTGACCAAAGCAACGATCACATAAGTGACACTTGAAGGGTTTTTCCTTGTTGTGGATGTTACGAATGTGACGTTGGAGATTGGAGGAAATGCTAAAGGAGCGATCACAGAATTTACACCTGCAGGGAAAGAAGATATGAGATTTGTTTAGTAGAAAACTTAATAGGATACATAAAGACTGAACACTGCATGCAGTCTCACAGTCCCAGACATGATGGAGAGAATGTTAACGTAAAAAACAAATCTAGCTGTTTTTGCCTGCCAAGCACAAAATCAAATAAAAAGATTATATCTTTTTTTGTGGAAAAATTAGCTCACTAAGTGGGGTTCCCCTTGGGAAAACTTTACCTTTAATTTTGCCCAAAAATTACAATACTGCAGCTGATCTTAATTGCATGCCAGTATATGGACTAGGCTCAGACTGAGGCAGCAGAGGCTCTAGCCTGACGTCAGTTTTTCTGTTGAGGTTAGCAGGCCTCTCCAAACTTGCGTCAACTATTAAGCCCCTTCACAATTACAAAAAATTCCACTGGAAGCCAGTATACTCATACTTGCAAATGTACAAAATTAAGTTTTATATTTGAGACAGACAGACAGACAGATAGATAGATAGATAGATAGATAGATAGATAGATAGATAGATAGATAGATAGATAGATAGATAGATAGATAGATAGATAGATAGATAGATAGATAGATAATCACACCAAGTATCCCCTATCTTGTCCTTTCCTCTTCCAGCTATTACACTTATCACCATGTATACGTATATTTCTGTCAGCCTTATGGACACAATTTAATAACAGGCAAGTTATTTTGAAGTGAGAGAAGTATTTAATTTTATAGCATTAGTAAATAATATTCTACATTTATACAAGAACACCCTTCGAAAACACACTATTTGCTTTTAAACTGAGCTGCTGGATGTCTTAAACCAGAGTCTGCACAGTAGCTATTGAGAACTGAAGACAATTCAAGTATTCTTACCTGTATGGTTGCTCTCCTGTGTGAGTCCGGAGGTGACGTGTGAGGTTAGCAGAGCGCGGAAAGATTTTTCCACAATATCTGTAATAGTTTAGATATTGTTTTCTCAGTAACATGAATAAATATGATGACAATCAACAAAATTGACAGATATGTGTGGCTCACCAAGCTGGTTGTTGTAAATACCTGCATGCATATCGCTCCTTGCCTTTGCGAAGTAGACTCTCGGAGAGGGCAGAGGTTGGGACTCTAAAGTCAAACACTGAAGGTACAGAATGTAAATGGTCTCCAGACACATTCAAGGAACTGAATGTCTCCAGCTTCTCAGCCATGTTTCCGACAGCCGACAACTAAAAGTACGAAAAAGAAAAGTGAGATTGAATTAGTGACCTGAATTACAGTGAATTCAGATTTTTTTTTTTTGACATAGTATCACTGTATATGGGATGTTACAGAATGTGACTGAATGTATGTTGCCTTCTTGCAAAAGCAAAATGGTGAAATAACAATAATCTATCTTAATTAACTAGTTGAAATATCAGAAATGTAAAAAAAAAAAAAGAAGTTAACTTAAATTCTTGATTATTAACCTCAACTTTATTGGAAAGTGACAGAAATACATACATTTGATTTAAGACTGCAGCTAATCGACAAATGAAATTTATGAATTTTTATTGGCTGTAGTGGAGTTATTACCATCAGTGTTTGTGTGAGAAAAATGTGTCTAGAAAAAGGTATAATGCATATTATGTGCTGTGCTGTGCTGTGCTCTGTGTGTGTGTGTGTGGGGGGGGGTGGGGTGGGGGGTGGGTGGGGGGGGGGGGGGGGTGATTCATTCCCTGCTGTAAACCACTCTGTGCACAATACGTGCAGACAGCGCATTTGTCAATATGAAAGATGGTGACATTACTGATCAAAGGCCAGACAGACGTAATAATGATATCGCTGAGATGAGAGAACGGAGATTGGGGAGGGGCAAGAGGAAGGAGGAGCAAAGGACAGAGTGTAAGAAGGCAGAGAGAGAAGGATGTGATGGCAAGCTTCACAGTTTTATTTCTTTCTTTAAAAATAAGATTTGTGGACACTTAATCCTGATCTTTAAGTCTATTTCTATAATAAGAGTTGGGAGGTAAAACGCTTCAAATGTCCAGCGTTGTATTACTGTGTGATTTCTTCAAGGGTTACTGGTGAGAACCTCATTTAGTAAGAATGTGATTTAGTAATTTTTAGAATTTTAAGACTTTAACTTAATTTAATCTTAAATTCATTACTCTTTTTTTTTTTTTTTTTTTTTTTTACCTTTGTTGTTTTATTGTTTAACCTGCTGATCCTCAGATTCTCATTCATGGGCCATTTTCTTCAGAAATACAACTTGTATCAAAATCAAATTGTGTGCAACTCTAAGTTTCATCTTCCTTTTCTTTGTTGTATTTTTGTACTATACTTTTATAGCTTAAAATGTCTGACCACTGTCTTTAATTTGAATCCGCACCTTATTTGAAAAATTAATAGCCAATATTCCACTGACATGGCTATGAACTTTGATTACCGGGGATTTTTTTTTTACTTACTGTACGTAAAAAGAAATTATTGATTACATTCATCTTGTCTTTATTTAAACTAATTATGTTTGATTTTCTTTTCTTAAGACAAAAAAGTCTAAGTTTTTTTTGCTGGCAGTGAACGCTGACACATGTTAAGGTAAAGAACAAACTTACACCTTTCTGTTTTAGCAAAAAAATCAAAAGATAATTAGTTTGTAAAAATAAATAAAAAGCATCCTATTATCTTGATTTCCCTGAAAGGAATCATTGAAGTGGATACCAAAGTTGTTCCATTCACACTCTCAGTTGATAAGAAATATAAATCATCACTTCCTTTTCAATCATTTGAAACTTTGTAGAGACGCAATTTTAATTACCGTATTTTCCGCACTATAAGGCACACCTAAAAGCCTTTAATTTTCTCAAAACCCGACGGTGCGCCTTATAATCCGGTGCACCTTATATATGGAACAATATTGGTTCATTGTGGCTACCGTAGTCAGGGGGCATGGCCGAAGTAACCGGTTAAAAATGTCAGGGAATTCCAGTCCCACACCATTTGCACTAAC
>BJFM01003812.1:85178-97061 GCA_016586285.1 Arothron firmamentum | reverse complement strand
CCCCCCCCCCCCCCCCCCCACACACACACACACACACACACACACACACACACACCACCTTATCTCCACACACTGCAGTCGTGTTGTTCTGCCCTGCCTGCGCGTTTGAAACCCGCCCGTGGGCGAGAGATCCTCATCTGCCGTATATACGTTCCCGCTCACGCACGTGTGCGTGCGCAGCGTTCGCGACTGCATACGTGGGCGAACGCGGGCGCGCGGAGTTCTTTTGTATGACTGTCTGCGTGTACGTGTGTCAGGAGTAATCCTGATTATGCTCCATTCTCAGGCTCCCATTTTAGGAGAATGAGAGTCAAGGAGAGAGAGAGAGAGAGAGAGAGAGAGAGAGAGAGAGAGAGAGAGAGAGAGAGAGAGAGAGAGAGAGAGAGAGAGAGAGAGAGACTGAGCCAGCACAGCAAACAGCCTTCAAATGAAGAGTCAGATCATAGCTCCCCTCCAGGCGTCTGCTGGACTGGTGGGCCAGAGGCTCGAGCCCAGTGCTGCTCCTGGAGAGGAGGATCGTCCCGCTCCTCACTCTCCCTCCTTCCATCCCTCCCTCCTTCCATCCCTCCCTCCCTCCCTCCCTCCCTCCGTCACGCCGTTCATTAGCGGCGCGTGTTTGGGCGCCACCAGCTGCTGCGCCTGTGAGGCAACATGAAAGCAGGCAGTCGGAGCGGCGTGGCCACACGCGGGTTCGAGGCTCTGATCCCACATCTATTATGGGCTGCGTTTCACGTTCTCCCCCCCAGGCCTGTCGCCGTGGGGATGAGCCAAAGCGCCTCTGAAGGCAGATTCCGCCTGATCGGGCTCCCCGACATTTGCTTTTCATTGCAAGTGTCCTTTCACGCTCACGGCCGTTTCCCCGCTGACACCGGGCTGGACACTGGAGAGGGAACCTGCTTCCGGACCGGGACATCCGGACAGAGGAGGGAACCTGGATCCCTCCGTGTTTGTTTTCTGTCGCATCATATGCATTTACACGTTTGCGAGCGCGTATTTGCACGCTGGTGCACGGACGCCGTGTTTGCCCAGAACCAGCTGGCTCCTCTGACTGGGTTTGGGCGCCGGGCCCGATCGCTCTTCTGCAAACACGACCGCTCCAAAAAAACCCAAAAAAACAAACGTTCTCGACCTTTTAATGCACACAGACACGCAGAAGCACCAAGCTGCGGGGAACAATGGTGGCCCCTCGTTTACCAACGCTGCACACACACACACGCACACTCAAGCACGCGCGCTGTTGACACGCGCCCGCTGCATGCTTCCCATAGGCAGCCTTATCAATTTAACCAGGGAGTGAAAAATAAGCAGAACTTTTGCACAGAAGTGTTTGTGTTTGCTAAATGGTTCAGTGGGGGGAGGGGGGGGGCGGCGAGCGAGGCGGCGCCCGTGGTGTCTATTTGAGGCAGCCGCTGACTCATCCAGGAGCCGGGGCTGGAAACCTGTGGCTCCGTGTCCGGCCGTGTGTGTGTGTGTGTGTTTGTGTAGGATATCGGCAGCATGATGCCTGATTCTGAACCTTCTTTACCATTAAATTTAAATCTCCACGCCCCCTCCCCCACCACAACCCCCCCCAGCTGGCGTGGTCTAATTAACAGACATGCGGTCCATGTAGCTGCAGTCCACCTGGCGATAAAAAGCCCATCTGACCCCTCTCTGGGGGGTTGGGAAGGGCGCAGATGCAGATTTAGCATATGCATTGCCTCAGGGACGCCGTCTCCTGACCTCCCCATCGATCCCGTCCTTGTCTTCTCTTCTCTTCCTCCCAGCAGCGATCACCCCGCCGGCCTCCACTCGGGTGGATCATTAGAATTGACCGGTGGGACGGAAGGGTCAGTGGAGGGGTGGGGGGGTGGGGGCGGTTCAAACTGATTAGCCGGCGTGAAGCCCGATCACCACCTGAGCTCAACCGGCGGAATGAACTGGCTTTTACCTCCGCTGAGCTCCGGGGACTCCCTCCTCTCCCTTTGTCCAGGGATTTATGAGAGACCCTCCACAGGCTGCAGGTGCCATCTTCATCACTCCTCAGCGTCGTGGGAACAGATGGCCCGCGTCTGTCCTGCGCGCAGGTAGCGCGGAGACCAACGCAACGGTGGTGGGAAAAAACCTGCCGCCCACGTGACCTTCAAAGCCTCTCAGAGAGTCCAGACAACTTCTTTAGAGCTGGTGTTTTCGAGGGCGGGGGAGTCAGTGCGGGGGCTCCCGTGGGTTTGATTTATTAGCTGGGGAAATTGCCATCTTGGTAATTGCTTTGCTGTGGTAGGAAAGTGGAATATATAATTAGAGCGGCAGGTATGGGGGAGGTGTCAGTGTGCATGTGTGAGTAGGTAGAAGGGTGAGGAGAGGAGGAAGCAGCCAGGCTGATGGATGCCTGATTAGGCGTCTGGCCATCTGGGCTGCCGTCACTGAGCCGCTTAATCCCGTTTGCTACAGCAAAGGTGTGTGTGTGTGTGTGTGTGTGTGTGTGTGTGTGTGTGTGTGTGTGTGTGTGTGTGTGAGAACAGAAAGCGTGCGCTCTTTCACACGCCGATGCTCGGATCTACACAGACGCTAATAGGAACATAGCGAGGGAAGCTAACATGGGCGCCAGGCGTGCACACTCCCGCGCTGCTTACGTAATCAGACACATCCCAGTCCGGCCTCCGTAATCATCAGTACATTTTGACAATTAGCGCTAACAAGTCCTTACTGGCCCCAGTGCCCTGGCCCATGTTGTGATTCTGGTTCCTAATGGCCGCTGCCGGGTTAGCGCAGCTCTGCATAGTGATCAGGCACAAATCGTTACCGCTGGACCGCCACCTTTTTTCTTTTTTTTTTAGAAAAAGCACCTGTGTGCAAAGGTTAAGCGTGTGTGTGTGCATGTGTCACCCTTTCAGTGACTCCCGCTGACTGGGCGGGTGTGTTTATATTCCTGCAGAAACAGCCTGTCACGACCACAACAAAGCCCAGCCGCGCGGCTGCCAGATTAGCTCCGACAAGCTAGCTGCCGCGGCGAACTCGGGGGCTGATACAGTGGCTCCACTGTGGAGTCCGCAGATGTTAAACAGGGGCTCTCACATCACCACCAGAGAAGGAAGAAAGTCGGGAATAAAGATGGCTGACTCCGCTTCTGTGCAGGGAGATAAACCGGTTTGCTTGTTCTTAGTAATAAGCAAGGATTCACATTTCTTTCTTATCACTGAATTTTCCTTCATGTAGCTTTATTGTTATTGCTTTTCTGCCATGCTAGCAGGATTCTCTAAAGACGGATGAAGGGAACAACTCAGAACTTTGGTCAAGAAGTTGAAAATATGTCAAAAGAGCCATTCGATGAGGAGTCCCGTTAATGGCACGTGAGCGTCCTTGTGTTCATTTTCCTGTCGTCTGGGTCGTTACAGAGGACCTGCTGCCGTTTGGCTTCCCCAGCATCGACATGGGCCCCCAGCTGAAGGTGGTGGAACGGACCAGAACGGCCACCATGCTGTGCGCCGCCAGCGGCATCCCCGACCCGGAGATCTCCTGGTTCAAAGACTTCCTGCCCGTGGAGCCCAGCGCCAGTCAGGGCCGCATCAAACAGCTCCGATCCGGTGAGGCCTGGTTCCGTTTCTTTGGCTTTGCCATCAGGTTAAATCCCCTCCTGCTCCAAATTTTGGTGATTACCGCGTTTTTAATTAGGTTTGGGGGATTACAGGAAACACTCAGAGCTGAGCCTCGTCCTTTGGGGGTGCGAGACCCTTTTAACGCCAGTTTCATAAAAGCATTATTGTTCCGTTCTTAAGTGAAGGGGAGAAAAAAGACGTTTTTATTAACATTTGGGAGAAAAGATTATGAAAAGGGGACACTTTTAGAGACCAAAGGCGGGTGACAAAGGTCAGCAAACACCAAAAAAGTAAGAGGCGTACGGGTTTACTCCATATATGAGTTTTGTAACATATTTCTCTGTTTTGGGGCTGGTGATCGATAGATAAACTCTGGGATGGGAATTCCTTTATGTCTTCCTTTAATTGACGCTCCTTTTATCTTTCAAGCCATCCGGAGAGTGTGCGATCTGAGCCGGTGCTTTAAAAGTGGTGCTAAGAATCACTTTTCAGGAGACACAGGGAAGTAAGCTTTTGGCTTTTGATGCCGTTAGCGCGTGCCGGCACGCGCACAGGCGCGCACGCGCCCGCCTCGGCAGATCAAGGGGCGACTACAGAGGAATCGCATCTCGCCTTGAAGATGGTTTGTTCAGCTTTGTTTGGGCTCCTCGGTAGCGTTGATGCGGCGTCTCGCTCGGCTGTCCTCGGGGGGAACAAAAGTGATGGTGAGGCGAAACCATTTTGTTGTTGCTTCATCCGTATTCTTCCCCCTCCCCGGTCCCGCCAGCCTCGTCGCGCCACGCTGTCAGCCGAGATCCCGCGCTGATCAGCAGCACCCCCGACATGAAAGGGCTGCAAATGCAGTTTCATGGCTTTATGCTGCGTATAAGACATAAGCAGTCAACGTCTCAACAGGGAAAGCTGGAGCCTAGAAATAAAGCTGCTAGCACTGTTAGCCTTACTAGCATGAAAAGGTAGGTAAACACTGAAATTCTGGTCTTGTAGTGCAGCAGATTTACACTTTTTGGTCCATTTTACAAGAACTCTCAAGATGAAGAAGTGCTTGGAAAGCAGGCTATAATCCGAGAAAATAATCAAATGTGGAGCACAATCACGGTTATTGTTACCCTGACACACACAGAGCACAAAAATCCATCATTTTCTTTGTTATTCAGCATGAAAAGGATAGAGTGAACGAGTTTGAGGAGCCTCCCTCTTTAGCAGGTGGGGCTCAGCTCTGTTCGTAAACTCTCTTCTGTGTGCCGAACACACACGGCGCTGATTGAGCGGCGGCGGGCGTTAGCCAGCAGATCACATCAATGAAACAGCAACAAGATAAATGGCCGAGCGCGATGCACCGCGGGCTTTAATGGGGCTCCCGCTAGCCAAAGGCGTCTCAAAACGCGCCGTATAATGAACCAAGAGCCTCAGTGAAATGACTCGAAGGAAATCAATTAGACCTGAGGTCGGCACAAAAGAACGCCAAGATGTGTAAAGGATGAATAGCTGCCTTTAAGGCCCGTCCGCCGGGGACGCCTTCCAAGCAACGCCTCTGATTCGGCGGACGCCCGCCAGCTCTCATTGGAACGCAGCGAGGGGTCTTTTCCTTTTTGGCCACCGGCATTGTTTTCCTCTTTTTTCCTCCCCTCTGTGGGGCCCTTGAGGTGTTTTTCTTCACGGCCGCGCGGAGAGGGATGAAAAACGATGCCAAATGCGCTCAAATCCCACAGAAGATGACTTTCAGCTGCTCCTCGGCCCACAAGTGTCCCGCACATCATCTGTGGCTTCCTCCTCCTCCAGGTCACCAACGCCAGCGCTCACACCATCATCTTCCTGTTAAACATATGGCGCCGTAGAGAGACAAACAGCTCATGATATCTTCATAACCAAAGCCAACGAGGTATCCGGGCTGTTATTCTAGCTGCCATCTGCTGCAGCAGCGAGGCACCACCAGCTAGCTGGAGGCGATGGATGGGCAGGAGAGAACTTCTACCAGAGCTCGGACGGCTACGGTCCCACAGACCACGTCCGGTTTGGAACTTCTCTGTTCCCATGTTTTATCGTAAAACAGGACTTCTTAAACTGACGCATTAGACAAAGTGTTTTGCGGAGTAAAAGGGGTTTTCATTTCTTTCTTGGTGATGTAGAAATTTGGATCTCAGGAAGATCTTCAAGAACGTAATCATTTTTTTTCGCTTTATCATCATCTTCTTCATGAATTACATGCTAAATCGGTCAAAGGCTGCAGCTAACCGTGGCTAATTAGCACAAAATGACTGAGCGCCAGCTCCCAGTTTTGTTCTGTCCATTAAACCCATTAAGTTAATGGGTTTCCACGATCTGTTGCCAGTTCAGAGTTAATGTTCCGCCTCGCGCGAGGCCCACGCTGTAGGTGATCTGTCCGAGGCGGAGGCGACGCCGCTATTGGGTTAGCTTATCAGCTGTCATCTGATGGGGAGAGTCACGGCTGAGATCCCATCTCACTGTGGGCGCCTCAGCGCCAACAAACCGCTCCCACTCCGTCGCTTCCTACACTCACACCGTAACCGACTGTCTTTACAGATGCAAAAGTGTGAGGGGATGTTTTTGTCTCAGTCATACAATCACAGCCCTTCTGGTACAGGCTTGCTTTTGCATTAAAGAAGATTTCAGTTTCCCGTTTTAAATCTGTGCCGATGCTTCGCTACATGAGCTGCTTCCAGCTGTCAGACGGGCTCTTGTTTGCACTTGTCCACCTGTCTGCCTCCATCTCTCCTCCAGCCCGTCTTCCTCTCGCTCCGCTACTTCCTGGAGAGAATGCTCAGCTCATGGAGAATATAATTTATTCCTGTTTATCTCCAAACCCGAGGGCCTGTGCCGCGGGGAATAAGGGGGGGGGGGGGGGGGGGGGGGGGNNNNGGGGGACGGAGAGTAAAAGGAGGGCTTTCATGCACCGAAGGCAGGAGGCAGAGGATGACAGCTCCAGCTAGCAGAGATTCAGCTCAATAAACAAGCTACAACGCACAAAACACACTCTCGCCCCCCGCCGTGAGTGGAACAAGTTAAACTTTCCCTCTCTGAGCTGTGGAGAAGACGGTGTTTAAAACTTGTGCGCATCGATTTGCTTGGCTGACATCGAGATTTACTCAGTGGCTTTTTTTTACCTTTAGGTTAATAAATACGAGCATTAAGGGAATCAATAATCAATGGATGCTTTTCTGAGTTTATTAACCTTTTTGTCTAATTGACTCAGTGAGAGCTTTAAGTTGCCTGTGGAGGCTCATTTTAACACCAAAGAGGAAGAGTCTAAAACATGCGACTCAGGCCTTCTTTTTGGATCATTTGTGTTTTTGTTGTCCTTCTCCGTCCTTGTCGTCCCGTCCGTGTTGCCTTTAGGGACTATTTCAAATTTAGCAAAGATCCTTGTGGGTTAAACGTCAAGCTCGCTTCAACTTCATGTTGTTTCCATATTCCTGGGAACAGGAACCTTTCAGCGACAGTTGGGTGAACTGCCCCGAGAGGCCGTTTTCCACTCGTCCATCTGGTGGATGATTTGGACATAACTCAAAAATAACAACTGTCTCATGTGAATACCAGATTCTGACAATTAAGCCAAATGCAATCAGATTACCGGCTCAGATGAGAGAGAGAGAGAAACTGATCGTATCCTACTTTTGCTGCAATTTCCAATTCCCAAATATCAACATGGACAATTGGCTAAATGAGCCTGATCATCATTACTGGTGCTTTAACTGGGCTCGGCTGGTTCTGACCCACTTCATCCAGGCGAATAATGGATTTTTGTCCTCCTCGCCCTCCTTTATCTGTCCAGTTGTCTGTCTCCTGGGCTGACTGGCTCCTGGCCCATCTGCAACAGCCGCAGCATCAACCTGCTGCTACACGCGCACGTAGCCGCTGTTAGACTCAGCTTCGCTGACCAACGATGTGAACATATGTGAGGGTTTGGTTCGTTTTGTGTTCCCATCAATAAAGCAGAACAGTAAATAGATACAGCACCGCACCGCCGGCTAATTGGTTTTGCTGGTATCGATTGCCAAGTGATTGTACCACGTGACCAGAAGGCAAGCAGCGTGGATACCACGCAGAATCAGCCATAAATCAGAAAAATACCCTGAAGTCCTTCTCTGTCAGGCACCGGGCTTTGGAATCTTACAGATAAAATAGGAAACAAAAGGCCCCAGGACTGATTTCAGGTAGCAGAACAGCTTCACCTGAGTTAAAGGACAACTGAGGACATCTTAACAGCCGCTTAAGGACCGCCGCCGTGAGCGCGCGCGATGCGTCTCGAGCCCTACCTTCCCCCTCCTGCAGCGGGACATGAAAGCCACCGTGTTCCGTTTCCGTCACGGGCGTCGCGTCAAAGTCGTCTTGATGTGGAAAAAAACCCCAAAAAAGGCTGTTAAAAAAAACAAAACAGGAGAGGCTGTGAAATAAAGGAATAGCTGATGAGCGCCGTGTGTAATTATAGCACATTTAGGGGAGACACTGTTTACCGCGGCGGAGTGACGGAGGATGAGAAGCGAACCAAGGAGAGGAGGTAAAAAGCCTCCTCGGGTTGATGCTGATGTCAGTGAACTGCCAGGATAGACGCGGGCTCCCTTTGTAACAGCCCCCCCTTTAAGAGAAGAGCCACCGGAGCTGGTAAAGAGGTGTGCAACAACAAGACGGTGTCAGCGAAGTTTAGCAAAAGTCGCTTTGAGGAGTTCCCAACATTTCAGTGGGGATTTGAAAGCAAGCGGAGGGGGAAAGACGAGAGCTGCCCTTGAGAAACTGCGTCCTTCTCGCCCGCAGGAGCGCTGCAGATCGAGAACAGCGAGGAGACCGACCAGGGCAAGTACGAGTGCGTGGCCACCAACTCTCAAGGCGTGCGCTACTCCTCCCCCGCCAACCTCTACGTGCGAGGTAGGACCTGAACACGAGAACTCACGCACACGCACAAGACAACGTCACAGATGATGGTGGTGTAGCTGCTATTGGCATAAATGAGCTATACGTGTGCTCTAATATAAGTATTACTAACCCATCCATTGTCTATAATGTATGTTGACTGTTGTTTGGTATTTCTCACTACCACCTTTAACAATTCCACCTTAAATCTCGGTGCAGGCCCCTCTGTTAGAGTCAAACCGAACCTGAATTTGGTGGTGGGGGGGTCTCACCTTGGTTTAACTGCATGGAAACATCACTGATCTGTCTGCTAAAGCGGTTTCTGTACAAGAGGCAGATAAAAGAGGAAAACGGTGCACCGAGGATGCACAAACGACAAAATCCAATTGGCCCTGAGCGAAACATCCCACGTTTGATCCTCTCGTTTGGCCCCTCACATTCGTGGCCCTTTTGTAACTGAGGGGTAACCGAGGGTGCCGGCTGAAAGACTACAATCAGCGCTCCAATCAGAAAAAATACCCCCTAGTTTTTGTGTCAAGTGGCTATTCCAAAAAGTGTGTGTGTGTGTGTGTGTGTGCGTGTGTGTGCGCGCGGGTGGTTTTGCGCTGGCCGTTTTTATTCTCTGTTTCCTCGTTCTCTCTCTCCCCCTCACGTCATTGTGTTCCGCATCAACCCCCCTTCCATCCCTCAGAGCTTCGAGAAGGTTGGTGCGCTCTTTCTTTTCTTTTGTTGCTCCTTTGTTTCAGAAAGCTTCCTTTATTGAAACAGAGAGAAACAAAGAAAATAAAACAACACTCTCCAAGGACAAGCTGATTTGAAGTGAAATTCTCATTTTTTTTCTCTCCAAAAATCGAAGAGAGCTAATATTTCTAAAGCTGCTGCGGTGATGAAGTGGTCTGCCTACGCAGCAGAGTGCATTCACTGCATTGTGAGGCCTTGTGTGCAGAACCCTTGGTATTGCCTTCACTCCCTGATCAATGTTTTCTGCATGGTATGATCGTGTTGTCATGGAGACCCGGGAATTGGGAGATTAAATAGAGATGGCGTTTGCATGGGAGGAGGCAGAGAGGCGGTGGAAGGAGCCCCGCTTGCATGCGTGCAGACTGACACTGGAGCATGGCACCTGGTGTGTGTTCGCGCTTCCTGATGTGCTTGAATGGAAGTGGTGGGCGCTGTCGCCTGCTCACCTCACACGGAGCATCTGTGTCCCGCGTGTTCTGCCCTCGTTGCGCTGGGCTGGAATGGTGCATGTCTGATCACACGTCAACCTTCTGTCTTCAATTCATGTGGTTCGCAGGCTTCTTTATTACATCCGCATTCATATTTAATGTAGAAACACTATATTCCACCATATTTATCAGTATTATTAATGATAGTTGATGTTTTAAGCATTTATAAACAACAAACCTGAGTTGGTGGCAGCCTTTAGCTGCCAACGGGCTCTACCTTGAAATTTAGTGAAGTCACACTTATTTCTTGTCTTTTCTAAACCCACAACTCCTGCATCATCTTAGCAAAAGCCTCAAATATCACCCATTAGGTTAGAAATGTATGTAAAATGTGCCGCATCATGCTGTCGCTCTCCTGCTATCTTCACCAAACACTTAGCTTCGGTGGAACTGACTGACATTTGAAATTAATCATATCAATTCTCTGCGATATTGAGGGGGGATTTTAATGATTCCCCCTCACTCGGGTGCTTAATGAAGCTGTGTCCTTGAGACGGACAGCCCGGCGCAGCGTAAATGTCAGCTCGCCATTGGTGCTGAGCGGGCGCACAGCGGCTGGTGGATATGGTGCTAATCCTGGCGGCTGAGCCGAGGTCTGGTCCCACCTCCAGCCTCCAGCCTCCCTGCAGAGGTGGCGGCTAATGATAGCTATGGCTAATAAAGACCGAAGCTCTCGACCAAGGGTGCAGGAAATGAAGAGCGCTCTGGCCACGGCGGCACCATTAGCGTTAAGCCAGAGGCGGCGTGAACTCCTGCAGGATTATCCACCCTCATGAGCTCACTTCATGGTAACGTGTCCCATCCTGACTCTGAGTTTTGTTGGTTCTCCATCCTCTGGTGTTGCTCATGAACTCTGAAGTCATCCAGCTGTTTTGGCTCGTGTTGCATGTGCTGCGTCTGTGTGCACGGAGCTGACACGCATGTGTGCACCACGCTGACCAGGAGTTGCCTGACCAGTCGGCTGTTTTCTAACAGATGTCCTTTTCTTCATGTGTGTGTGTGTGTGTGTGTGTGTGTGTGCGTGCGTGCGTGCGTGCGTGCGTGTGTGTTTTGCTGTCTTCAGGTTGTGTATCTAATTGTGTTTTGTGTGTTCCATGTTTAACGCTTATGTCTGTTCCTCATGAGATGTTTGTGGCGCCATGGCAACATATCTTTTTCTTTTTCTTATGCTACAACTGTTAACTTCTATCCAATTGTCTCTAGATTCTTTTAGTAGGGGGGGATGTGGTCCACGAAGATTCCCAGTAATGATGTAACACATTGAGGAGAGGAGGTTGCAGCAGATTCATTCATTTCCTTCCTTCTTTCTTTCCTTCTTTCTTTCTTTGAAATGCTGTGAGATCCATCCAAGGACTTCTGTTGAACTTGCTTTACAGTAAACTTGTTTTAATGTCTTTTTTTACGTTACCATTAGTCTTTATGAACTGAACATGTTTTTTTTCGACGATGTTTTTGCTCTGTGTCTTCCTCCCCTCTCATTCTCTCCTTCCATGAAGAGATCTCTCTGTCTCTGTGTCTCTCTCTCTCTCTCTTTCTGTGACCCCGGGGGTATCCTCCTCCTCTTCTTTTTTCTCCTCTCGCTCTTTTGGAAGCTCCTGAGCTCTCTGAAGGGGCCTGACTCTGGTATACAGCCGTGTTTTTAAATAGATCCATGTGTTTTCTTCTTCCTCACTCCTCTCTTCTCCCCCCACCCACCTCGCCACCCCTTAAACCCCTTCTAATCTTCTCTTTATCTCTGCTCTCCTGTCTTTTTCCCCCGTCCTCACCCGCCCCTGCCCCTGCCCCGCCTCCCCCCCGCCCTCCCCCTCTTTTTTGCCCCCCCCCCCTCCTCCTCCTCCTCCTCCTCCTCCTCCTCTTCCTCCACCTTCTGTCTGCACCCTGGTGTGTAGGAGCGACAGACACATGTACATAAGTTTAATAACTTATAAACATGCACATACTACCTCATATACCTCTCTTTTTGCTCGCACTCGTTCTTGCCTCTCTCATGCTGTCTTGGTGTTCCTCGATGAATGTGTCCGATGGTCACTCTGCAGTCGGGTTCCCCCCCCCCGATCACTTCCGTCCACATCTCCATCTGACTACACACTGTTTCACCTCTGAATTCTGTGTATTGTACAGTATGTTGTTGTACAATGTGGCTGTCCTTTGCTACATTGCCTGTCATCGTGTGGAAGAGAAGCAGAGCTGCCTCTTTCCTCCCTGTCTCTCTC
>BJFM01003812.1:53144-85135 GCA_016586285.1 Arothron firmamentum | reverse complement strand
TCTCTCTCCCTCTCCCTCTCTCTCTCTCTGTCTCTGGAGTTTTTTCCTGCTGTCCCTCTGTCTGTCCGCTCTCGCTCTCTCCCTCCCGGTTCTCCGTTCTCTTCTTTGTGTTGCTCCACCATTTTATCCCTCTTGAGCGGCCCAGGCATGCAGCTAGCCTCCGAGCTCAGTCTCTCTGCCGATGGACGCAGGGCTGTATTCACCTCGCCGGTTTGCTCGTCCCTCTCACGGGGGCTCATTGATCGGCCCCGGCGCTGCAGACGCACGCCGGCTAAAAAGAGCCCGGCAGAAATGTCGCCAAAGCAGAGCCAAAGCTGCTCGACTGTTTCCTGCTTAACTTTCCTTGTAAAACCGATCGACTGTCCATGCAAAGAGAAACTGGCTCGAGGTGTCATGTCCTGGTTGAAACGATGCTCAAGAGTCCGCCACCTTCGTTTGAGTCGGCAGCTCACTCTGATTTGTTGAGCTCAACACGAGATTTGTGTCTTTCTGTTGGAACCATCAGTATCATAAAGTTAATTGGGACTAAACGTGAATTATCCCTTTGTAATTTTCTGTAAAAAGAAACCCTGAAGTTCATTCTCCCCCTCCCTGTTACCTCTTTCTCTCTTCTTTCTTTGTATCTTTCCCACCCTGGCTTTCTCTCTCTCTCGATCTCCACCTTGCTTCCTGCCTTGTTCCTCCTCTCTCTGATTCTCCCTAACCCTTTCACCCTCCCTCCCCCCAAACCCCCTCCCCCTGTCTGCCCCGGCTCTCCTCCTTTCCCAGTGCGCCGCGTGTCCCCGCGTTTTTCCATCCTCCCCTCCAACCACGAGATCATGCCGGGCGGGAGCATCAACATCACCTGCGTGGCGGTGGGCTCGCCCATGCCTTACGTCAAGTGGATGCTGGGCCCCGAGGACCTCACCCCCGAGGACGAAATGCCGATCGGGCGCAACGTGCTGGAGCTCAACGGCGTGCGAGAATCCGCCAACTACACCTGCGTGGCCATGAGCAGCCTGGGGGTCATCGAGGCGGTGGCCCAGGTCCTCGTGAAAAGTAAGAGACGCTCAGAGTTGCAGCAGACTTGAGCGGCAGCTTTTTTGACAGTGATGTTGCATCTTCTGACCTCCAGCCCTGCCGAAACCTCCGGGAACACCCATAGTCACAGAGACCACCGCCACCAGCGTGACCATCACCTGGGACTCCGGCAACCCGGACCCAGTGTCCTATTACATCATCCAGTACCGAGCCAAAGGGCCGGAGAGCAAGTACGAGACGGTGGACAGCATCACCACCACCCGCTACAGCATCGGTGGGCTGTACCCCAACACCGAGTATGAGATCAGGGTGTCGGCCTTCAACAGCATTGGTCAGGGGCCGCCCTCGGCACGCGTGGAGGCCCGCACAGGCGAGCAGGCCCCTGCCAGCCCGCCCAGAAACGTGCAGGCCCACATCATCTCGCAGAACACGGTGATGGTCCGGTGGGAGGAGCCAGAGGAGCCAAACGGACAGGTGGGAAGAGGAAACCGCCAGCACACATTCCCCTCCTGTAATCCGTCGCTAGCTTCCCCGCGCCTCAAAAACAGACTATTTGACTGTCCTCTGTAAGTTAAGTGCTCCCTCCTGAGGCCCGGTTCCAACTGTTCCGTTGGTTTATAAAAGTGTGCAGCAGAATTGAGTGCATATGGGGATTACAGAATAGTAATAACCAGAGAGGTTGAGAGGTCACCCTCATGGCAGGAGGATTAAACCCTCAACTGCCCACAAACAAACACAATAGGGCAGAAAAAAAGAATATGAGGCCATCGGCCGCCCGTATTAAACCTGGTTTGGACAACCTTAGTATGACATTTGTCAAACAAATGTACATGTGACGGCGTAACCTTGTGATGGTAACACACAACCGACAAATCCACAAACCATCTGGGATTCCGTAAATACCTGTGTGCTCGTGTGCGGTTGGGTCGGATGATCATAGAATGCATCACTGTGGGCTTAGAGTAAATCCTGTTTTTATTTTAGGTGAAAGGTTACCGCGTGTACTACACCATGGACCCCTCCCGGCCCATGAACGAGTGGCAGATCCACAACGTCCAGGACAGCGTCATCACCACCATTCAGAACCTGGTGACCTCAGAAACCTACACCATCCAGGTCCTGGCCTTCACCTCCGTGGGCGACGGCCCCTTCTCGGATCCCGTCCACGTTAAAGTCATGCCCGGAGGTCAGTGGTTTTGCGACTGCTCGTGCGTGCGCCGACATAATCACCGATCCTCAACAGCTGTCAGCAGTCTTCATTTATTCGTGTGCAGGCGGGGTCTAGGTTTTTAGGCGTGAGCGCGCACAAATGACTCATTATTTGTTTGTACGGGAGAAAAAAACCTTTTAAGCGGCTTATTTGAGGAACTTGTGTGAAGTTTGTGATCCAGAGCCGGAATTCTCCATGAATAAGCCTGCGCCGACTGAAAAATGACTCATTTGAGCTGAAAGAATTCCACCTGCCGGGACAGAAGTGTGGATACTTGCGAAGAGGAAGCCGGGATTAATCAGCCAGAAATGCCCCGTGCACTTTGGCACCGCTTGTGTGATGGTGACAGCTGCTGTCGCAGGTTTTATGCGATAGGAGGCACCAGAAGATGATTACTCTGATGGTATTACTGGTTTAAATTCTTGCGTAGCTTAAGCTACCGCTACGCCGTTTGATGTCCTTAAAAAGTCCATCATTCCGCAGGCGCGCGGAGGGAATGAAGTTGTGGAGATTTACGGGTCACTGAGTGTACTTTTAGGTGGTGCAGAGCAAATGTATTATTGATCAACGCTATGACTATAAGCTGAAAATGCGTATCAGAGGAGGCTACGGTAAAACCGGCTCCCTCTGTTACTCAAAGCGTTTGCATATTTAGCAGTGCTTGCAGTAGACAAACGGGCAATTTTCACTTATTTTGACAAACACTGAAAATCTCATCACATTACTGGTTTACTCAGACCTGCGTAAATGCAGGACTACTTAGACTTAGACATACATTATCACCCCGCTGGGGATTGATATTTAGTGAGCAGTTTTATAAAGTGATGCTACTCAGGCGCCAGTTTTTGATGATGTAGGAAGCTAATGGCGGCAACTACAGGTAGAAAAACATAGATAATTATCAGTAGTGGCAAAACAATGTACAAAAGAACACATTTGTAGGTGGTCTCCCTTTGTTAAAACATCTGGATTCAGGCTCAGAGGCTTGATGTCACTCTGACGGTAGTAAAGAAACACAGTTCCTTCCATCATTTCAGTCAGTGTTTGACTTCCAGTCACAACAGTGTCCACAGTGCACTACAACAAACAGCTGGAGAGCTTCTTCTGAAAGTTGATGTCCACCTGACGCTAATGGCGCACAAAGTAAAAAGCCTCGGATTTAAAATCTTAACTTGACTGACGTGCCGTGTACTTTGTTTGCTCCTTGTTCTGTCCTCTTCCCTCTCAGTGCCGGGTCAACCTGGCAAATTTAAAGTGGGCAGGGTGACAGATACCAGCATCGAGCTGACCTGGGAGCCTGCCTACACCAAAGAAGGCATCGTCAACTATGAACTCCTCTACAAACCTGTCAAGTTTGGCAGTCTGGTAAGGACTTCTCATTCTTTATTAATAAATCTGTCTGCTGGGTAGACTTTGTAACAAGAAAGCAGCGGGTCGAGGGGACAGGTTTAAAAGACGGACCGGTGACAGTCCCCATCTCTCCCAGTCCTCCTTTAATGACTCCTCTTCACTCACCCCTCTCTAACTGTCACCCCCGTCCTCTTCACTCATCGTCTTGTGTCTCACAGGAGAAACTGACCTTCGGGCCCAGGAATTCTTACACGGTGGAGGGTCTGAAGCCAAACACGGAGTACTCCTTCTCCCTGGCCGCCATCTCCAACAAAGGCATCGGAGCGTTCACCAACGAGCTGGTCCAGAGGACGTCACAAGCCAGTATGTCGCAAACACGGTTAACGGCGTGAATTCCGTTACGCTTCGGTCTGTCAGTCATGCAGTTATCTCGTACCTCACGCAGCTCGGAGCACTTTCCCAGGCTCCCGACCCGCTGCAGTGTTTTAACCATCTGTGCATCGCCCCATAAGTCTCTTTTATCAACCCGTCCTCCTCTCTTCCGTCCTGACTGTGCCTTTCCCCCTTCATTCAGCCTCTGGTTTCTCACACAGCCTCAGCATTGCAACGGATGGAGACGGAGCGCAGATGAACACTTTTGCTCTTCCTTTTCTTCACCATCTTTTCAGTCTCTCTATTCAAATAGTGTTTAATGTCTTTTAGGGGGCATTTATGACATTTGTTGTTTAGCAGCCGGTGATAAGAGGCACTAAGGGTCGGCCTGCTGTGTCGGCAGGTAAGTGGTGACCAGTCTAGTCGACCTGCATTCTTTTCCTTGTTTTATTTTCTCCCCTAAGTCATTGAAATGGAATCTTACATGATTCTGTAAAAAAGGAGAAAATGGCACAAAGAAAATAATTGGTAAAGCTATTTTGGACTAAAAGGGAGAATCGGGTTGGTTCTTCAGATCAGTGCCGTATCCCTTGGAAGGTAAGTATCCATCATTCAACAGAAAAATATCTGTAAAGTGTATTTAGGTGGTCTTCTTTCTCTTCATCTATCTCCTCTCCTTAGAGAAAGACAGAACAAGGGGGTACAATGAAGGAGGGGGGCTGGAGGCAGAGAAGCTGCCTGATAAGCAGGCTATTTCATGCAGCAGAATTCATTTCCCTGGGAGGTTATGTGTTCTTTGTTATCGCCAAGCTTTGGTGCACATCTAGATTGTCCCCTGAGGCCAGCAGAAGTGGCTGTACAGCTGAGTGGATAGATACTTGAACCTGTCAGCTACCAATGCTACACTCCCGCTAATACACATGCTCAAACCCTCCCAAGATTGATGTTTCTTTTGTGCATCGGTGTACTCTTTAAGGACTCTAGCTTAAACACCACAGTTGATGAATTTGTCCTAATGAAGCTTTAGTAATAGTTCTTGTGTTTCTTACAGTAAATATCACAAATTCGTCGTTCTTGTATGACTTTTCTCGCCTGAGTGCCTTCCTCCCTGCCTTCTCTCTTTTAAATCAGTCGTCTGAATCCTCCATGCCTTGTGAGATCTCTCTCTCCCTTCCTTAAAGCCCTAAAACTTCCCCCGGTGACGAAGGGAAAGTCCCAGACCGCCCTATAATCCCTAAGACTCGAGGATTATGCCACCACGGGGCCCGCCTGCGTGAAATGTGTACATTAGTCCGTGTTCCGATTCGCACATCCCTGCTTTCCGCAGAATAGTTATGTTTCTCATTCATAACTGTGGATGACTTGGAGCCACTTGCTTTAGTCAGAGGATGTGATACAATCACGGGGTATCAGATTCACATTCTCCTTTGGTCTAATTAAGTTGTCCACTCAGGATCGATACTCCTGTCTCCTGTTTGTTTCATTAGGCCCTGAGTTTTACATTATGATTTTACGTTCTGTGGTTGCTCTCTGCTCGTGATCTCCCGCTTGTCTTTTTCTTTCAGTTTAGTTTACCTTACTGTTGTTTCCCTTTCATCCTCACGGCCTGTCCTCTTGCTTGTGCTCCCCTCTTCCTGTTTTTCTGCCCCCTGTCTTGCATCTCTCTCCTGAACTCTTTGCCAATTGCCCTTCTTGCCCCTTGTCCAATCAGAGCCCTCAGCTGCACCCGAGGGGGTGTCCTGCGAGAGCGCCGGCTCAACCTCGCTCAGAGTAAGTTGGAGGCCTCCTCTAATGGACGGCCGGAATGGCGAGTTGGCAGGTTATGAGCTGAAATACCAGAGAGTTTCTGGGGCAGGAGGAGGAGGAGGTCAGGGCCAAGACAGGAGCGAGCGTCGAATCCCAGCCGAGCAGGGGCAAACGGTGCTGGAGGGCCTGGAGAAATGGAGCTGGTACAACATCACCCTGGCCGCCTTCACCCTGGAAGGGACTGGCCCCAGCAGCCCGGCTGTCCTCTGCAGGACCGATGAGGACGGTGAGACTGGGACAGTCAGAAATCCTTAATCTGATCCTTTACTGACCAAACTCCGTACACGCACAGTTCCTGGCGCCGCGCCTCGTCACGTGGATGTCCAGCCGCTCAACTCCTCGGCCCTTCGGGTCACCTGGCGGCCGGTGTTGCCACGGTTACGGCAAGGCCAGATCCGCGGCTACCAAGTGCACTTTGGCCGAGCGGAAAGCGGCGAATCACGGAACCTCCCCCGCATCAAAGACCTCCTATTGGATGAGTCCCAGGTGACATCACAGCTACAGATATAAATAACGAAATGACGGTCATTAATTTCACCATTAAATATCTTCCCTGGTCCGTCCTTTCGTCCTCTGACTCTCTCATCTGTCTCGGGTGCGCTTCAACTGTGGGAGAAGATGGAGGAGGATGATTCAACTCAGTATGTGAGTGCAGACTACCCATCTTCATTATAAATGAGATCTTCACATATAAATTCAGTAAAACGCATTCGTCACAAAGTTATGAAAATCTGCATTTGCTTTGCAAAATTATGTAAGGAAATGTCTGTTTAACGCTGAAACCGGTGAGTTTGTCATGTTTAACACCGACACGTTTCCTCCGTAGGAGCTGATTATCAGCGGCCTGAAACCAGAGACTTTGTACTCGGTGTCAGTGGCTGCATACACCACCAAAGGGGACGGAGCGCACAGCAGACCCAAGCTGGTGCAGACCCTGGGGATCGGTAAGCACATGCCAAGTATAGGGTTCGACGTGGTAGA
Source organism: Arothron firmamentum (assembly GCA_016586285.1). Lineage (NCBI taxonomy): Eukaryota > Metazoa > Chordata > Actinopteri > Tetraodontiformes > Tetraodontidae > Arothron > Arothron firmamentum. The sequence goes on along the minus strand of BJFM01003812.1, from coordinate 78,396 downwards.
TTTAGTAACATGCTCCAGAATTGATCTTCCAGAAAGCTGCACCACTGAGCAGCATTAAATACAGCTCTGGATCAATTCTAATTCCTGTAGATTTGCATGATATATGTTTGCACACATGTACGAAGCTATTGATTTTCGACCGCCTACGTCCTTTTGCAGTGCCCGGCCCCCCCTCCCTGTGGGTGCGTCCTGGATCGGGCCCCTCAGTGGTGGTGCGGTGGGCTCCACCTCTGGAGTGCTCTGAGTCAGGCTCCAATAGCCAGAGGGCCCCGTTGGAAATACTGAGCTACCGCCTACAGTTTGGCCTGAAGAACACATCCTTGAGCACCACAGTGGATTTCACAAACCGAGAGAAAAACTTCACTGTCAGAAACCTCTCCCCAGGGTCTTCCTACGTCTTTGTCCTCTCTGCAAAGAGCCGAGCTGGCTACGGAGACGTAGCGAAGCAGGAAATAACTGTTCCCTTGTTCCCACCGCTGGGATACCCCAAAATATCAGATTATGTGAACGCCACTTGTTGCTCCCTCCACTTCTCCTGGGCGCCCCCTAGCCCCGAGGAGTGTAACGGCGTCATCACCGAATACACAGTGGCTTACAGAGAGGTTGCAGCCCCCAAACCGTCTGCGGAGCCTGGCCCCTCAGCCTCAGCCCCACCCCCGGCCCCCCCGTGGCTCCTCACAGTACCAGCAAGCGAGTCCAGCTACACCATCCTGGGCTTGAATCACAGCACAATCTACATGGTGCAGCTCAGAGCCCACAACAAGGCAGGCCCGGGCCCCTTCGGCCCACCTGTACTGAGCAGAACTCTGGCCTTTGAAACAGGTAGGGCTGGCCTCAGGACCACCCCCCCCCCTTCTCCTCAGCAGCGTTTCAGCCTGATATATTTCACTCTGCAACACTTTCCAAATACCAGGCCAGTTCTTCCAGGCCAGGGTGTGACCCACGCACCTCAGAGAGGCCTGAAACCCTGCGGTCCAGCGGAACACGGTTACTCTCCCCCAGTCTCCTCCACTCCCTCACTTATACCTTCATCACCTCCCCTTCACCACCGGTTGGAGCGGGCTGAATGTTAATGGATGTTTGCTTCAAGAGCACTGCTTATCACAAACCCCTCAAGGTAAAAGTCAACAAAGGGCTCGGATGTCGAGTCTCACAGCAGGTAAGTGTTTAGTCTGAATTTAAGTCGAGATCTGGCGTCCAGCGTCGTACCCAGAGGTAAGTGTTTTCTATCTGATTGACCCTCCACCTCCACCTTTCTCCGAAGCCTTTAGTCGACATGCTGGATTCCGCGTTTGAATAAGACACGAGCTCACACTCGGAGAACGTGGCATGTCACCTTCCCGAAGCCAGTGTGTGCGTTTGTACCTGTCTCCTTTATCCACTGTCCTCATCACCTGCCCATACCACTAACCATCAGGTGTTCTTACCCCAGCGGCAGATCCGGTGGACGAGTTTGGCTTTTACGGGGTCTGCAGATGGCAGGGTTGGGGGGGGGGGGCGAGGCGTGGAAGCTGCTGGCTGGGACCAAAAGTTCGCTCACCGCTGACCTTTTTGTCATCTGTTTGCTCTCGTTTCAGATGTTCCGAGGAATTTTTCAGTCAATCTGGCAACAAAGACAAGTGTTCTCCTCACTTGGGAATTTCCGGAGGGCAGCAACCCCTACCGCTTTACTGTAGGTGCAGCGGGGGCACGTGCACGTGCACGTGATGGTGCTTTGACATGGTGGAAACTGGATTTCCAAGAAATTTGTCTTAGTGGTTAAAAGTCTTAATGAATCTGCTTGATCTGCTTTGTTCAATTTATCCGGATAGACACTGCATTAAATGAGGTGCCGTCCTCTAATCCCATATCATAATTACTCTTTGGAAATTGAATCCCTAACTCTGCTGACAGAAACATGCTCTCATCTGACCAGTCCAACGCTAACCTGCTCCCATCCTCCAGGTGGAGTATTACCGTCAGAAGATGGAGGTGGACGCTCGGCTGAGAAAGGCCGTCATTCCCAACCTTCAACCTGACACCAGCTATGACTTTAAGATCACCGCCCCAGAGGGCAACATGGGCGGCCTGCGCCACCGCATTTCCGCCAAGACCTCCCCGCCCATCACCATCCGGCGCCCCGAGATCGACCACACCCGCGACACGGAGACCACGGTCACCATCATCCTGCCCTCCCTGGAGACTCGCACCCCCATCAAGTAAGTCAGCTGGCTTGGTAACGCCGTCGGGCTCGGTGCAACGGAGAGGATTCAAATTGCGTGAGAAGCCTGCTCCTGTATCCAGGCGACCGGGCTGATTATTTGTCCGCCTCTGCTCCCACAGGAATGTTTATGTCGTAGTGGTTCCACTGAGGAGGGCCCGCGGGGTCCTCAGACATGAAAAGAGCCCAGATGAGATGGACTTGGAGGAGGTGAGCGTCACGCCGACTGCACCTGCTGTTCTGTGCAGGGAATTTGGAAACCTGATGAATACACGCTCTGGTGGTAGTTCCCGTTTCTAATTCGACATTAGTCAGAGGACTGGATCAGAACACCTGTGTGTCTCTGTCACTCAGCTGTTGAAAGACATCAGTCAAAAGCAGAGGGACTCTCGCCAGCAGAAGCAGGTGGACCTGCGTCGGGCGTACATCACCGCCCGCTTCACACCTGCCACCCTCCCAGCCTTCTTCACCCTGGGCGACCAGCTGGACTACGGAGGCTTCGAGAACCGGGCTTTGGACCCGGGGCAGGAGTACATGTTTTTCATCCTGGCGGAGCTCAACTCCACCACTGGGGTACAACAGCCGCCGTGTCACGTCTCCCCTGTCACCCCCCCCCCCACACACACACACACACACCCATGGCGACCTGTGTTTCCCTCCTGCAGGATGTCACTTTAGATGAAGCTGGTGCAGCTCTGCATCAAAAACAATAAAATAAATGTCAGTCTCTCTGCTGTAAGCCCTTTAATGGAGAGTGAGTGTACTTACTCTGGCAGAAGATGAGATATTAGATGCATCTTTGACTCGATATACATATTCGTTTAGGGAAAACAATGATTTATTAGGTGTCCAAAAGTCTTTTAAGCCTGAAAATGTGATTATGTCAAAGCTTTTAATTCAATAGTATCTAAGATGTTGGCTGAAAAGATTTCTCCATGTCCCCACACAGAAAATGTACGTGGCCAGCCCCTACACAGACCCTGTGATCGCCCCCGACTCTGACCCTCAGCCCCTGGACGCAGGGGATGGTCTGATCTGGGTGGTGGGGCCAGTTCTGGCCGTGGTCTTCATCATCTGCATCGTCATCGCCATCCTCCTTTACAAAAAGTGAGTGAGACATCCTGGAAACTCAAAGAAAAGCTGATGCGTGTAGGTGTTCTGGCGAGGGGTGGTGTGCGTTTGGGTCAGACTCAGGGAAAACCACAGCGTGAGCAGGTTAGCGGCTGCTGCGGCAAGTAGAGGAATTAGCTATTTTGGGCTTTGGCTACAACTGCCGCACTAAAATCAAAAGATTCATTTGCTGCTGCGTGTTGTCTTAGCAGGTCTGTTGACAATCAGAGAAATATTCCCGGCACTCCTGCTCATAATTAGATTACCTTTCTGTCGGGCACGGAGCTCCCAGTGTTTGTTTAATCTCCAGTTATCCCCCTGCAAATGCTCAACTCTCAGTTTGCTATTCACCATATTTGTTCCGAGCTTCTTCCCACCCACCTCAGAGAGCCGTGAAATGGCCAGACCCTGCCGCAGGCCCATGATATGTGCTGCAAGCCATAAAGCTTTTGAATACTAATGCCAAAATATCGATTCGCCTCTTTTAACAATCTGTCCGTTTCCTCTCTTTTCTTCCTCTAATTATTCCTGCCGTGTTTCACTGGGAGCAGCAAACCTGACAGGTAAGATTAAACCAATGTCAGTGTCTTTGTTCATTTATCCCGCAGCAATTACACAACACTGGCTGCTGCGCACAGCTTGTAAAAGCCGTAAAACAGCGTTTCCGCTAAATGGAGAGCTGTTTACTCAAGCAGCTGTGGTAATGATGTGGCGTCATGGTGGAGTCTGATCTCAGAATGCTTATTATTGGGCACTTAACACTCTTCTGCTGTGCTGGCCTTTGAGCAGCAAGCGTAAGGATTCCGAGCCTGGGACCAAGAGCCTTTTAAGCAACGCCGAAATGATGGCGCATCACCCGACAGACCCCGTTGAGATGCGGCGCATCAACTTCCAGACTCCCGGTACGAAGCACTCGCCCACGCAGGCACCCAAACACACATAATACACTACCTCCGATTACTCATTATTTGCTAATGAAATATTCATGCAGCTAATTATATCCGGGGTGAGATTATGCAGAAGAGATTCCGATGACACTCCCCCGCGCAGCTACCAGCGCCTACCTGGCAGCTCCGGACCATAATGGCCGCCGCCCAGGTCGCAGCCAGTGTTGGCGAGGGCTGAGTCACTGCAGCGTGGCAAAATCCACTCATCCCCGCACGCCCACCTTCTGCAGATAATGCATCAGACTGGGCGGCACCGGCAGCAGTCGGGCGCTTCTCCTCCGTTAGCGTTTGTCCTAAAGCCCCACTGTGGAGAAACCACACGGACCCTGATGCGGTCCCGCTCCCCCCCGCTGAGTGAGATCTAACATCACAGCTGTTCCGGCGGTGCCACCAGAATAACGGGGCTTCGCTTTCTCAGCTCCCATTAAATTAAGCAAAACACACAGCGTGGATTATTTTAATTACGGTTGCTGCTGTTTCAGCAGTGTAGATTTGATGTGGTTCGTTATTTTCTGTGACTCTGCAGTCGCGGGAGCCTCTCTGCCTACAAACGCGGAGAGGCTCTTTTTCAACCTTGAAGCTCCCGGCTTCCACCCGCTTCTCCTTTGGAGATTTTCTGCCTCCGAATTGCTCGGCAAAGATGAAATTTGTTTCCAGCGAATGCGGCGGAGGCTATCTGAGGTCAGGGTTTGGTTGTGACAGCAGCGTTTGGTCGTGGTGCTGCATTGCTGGGCGGAAAAAAGGAGAAAATAACTACTCTGAGTTTTTCAAAGGTGCAGCGGAATATTGAATTTAACACTCTTTTGGGTGTTGACAGTCATAGCAAATAAAAAAAAAATGTTGCTTTGTTGCATTGTATGTGTGTGTGTGTGTGTGTGTGTGTGTAGAACACACAGTTTTAAAAAAAAGACTTTCTGATAAAATAGGTGTTCTAACAATGTGTGATTACGTAACCATCTCTATCTTTTCCACTCCTAACTGGGGTTTAGCTGATACCTGAGGTCACGTGACTGATATCTTGCCTCATCTTTCCCTCGGTGCTCTTGCAGGAATGATGAGCCATCCTCCCATCCCTATCAACGAACTGGCTGAGCACATCGAGCTGCTGAAAGCTAATGACAACCTGCGACTCTCCCAGGAATATGAGGTAAGAGTCCTATAATTATTCCATATGAGCATCTTTGTCATTATTAGGCGTCACAGTGGTGTAGCCTTTGCTTCTCCTTTAACATTTGCATCTCAGCGCACAGACAATATGGTCATGATTTATTCAACACCACTATTTATTTCGGTAACAAGTCTACATTACAGAGTGCACGCTCTCCATTATCCACTAAATATGCCTCCTCGCATCTGTGTGTGTTTGCTGTTTCTCGTTCCAGTCCATTGACCCCAGTCAGCAGTTCACCTGGGAGCATTCAAACCTGGAAGTCAACAAGCCCAAAAACCGCTACGCTAACGTCATAGCGTACGACCACACCAGGGTCATCCTGGCTCCTATAGACGGTGAGAGGATCGGCTGCATGAAGCTGGCGGGGGTGGTGCCGGGGGGGGTGGGTGTTTGACAATTCTGCCGCAGGTGATGGGAACTCTGGGGAGGGGAGCGTGGCTGCTTCGTGATCGATGACAATTGAAATGTCGCCTGCGATGGCAGGAGACTGGCAGCGTGGGTGCATTCAAGTGCGGCGAGCATTGTCTCCGGACAAAAAGAGGCAGAGCAGACTCCATCCAACGCTCATCAGTTTGCTCTGACGCGCGCTCGTTTGTTTGCGCTCGTGCACCAGTCACCTGGCTGCCATCTGCTGGAAGCAGCAGCTGTGACAAACAGCCTCGTTCAATCGCCCGTTTGATGTGGTACACGCAGGTGAATCTGTCGCGTCGCTTAGGCAGATTGCAGTTTAACGGGAGCTCTGCTGTCTCGTTGCGCAGGCATCCTGGGGAACGATTACATCAACGCCAACTACATCGATGGCTACAGGAAGCAGAATGCCTACATCGCCACCCAGGGACCGCTGGCAGAAACCTTCGGGGACTTCTGGAGGATGGTGTGGGAGCAGAGGACGGCGTCTGTCGTCATGATGACGCGACTGGAAGAGAAGTCACGGGTGGGACGCCGTGACTCGATGAAACTGACGTGACGAATGCTTTACATCAGCCATTAACCAGTTCTGCTCTCATCCCGGCAGGTAAAATGTGACCAGTACTGGCCAAATCGTGGGACGGAGACTTATGGTATGGTCCAGTTGACCCTGCTGGACACGATGGAGCTGGCCACCTTCTGCGTGCGCACCTTCTCCCTGCACAAAGTAAATCCTTCTGCTCTTCTCCGTCTGCATCCTCCCTCTGACCCACTGTTCTGTTGCAGTCAGAAACACGCACGTGCACGTGCTTTTATCTCTTGAACGCACCGTTCGGAGCCGCAGCTAGTCTCTCCTCAACTTTCCACGGTCGTGACGTGCACGTGGACAAGCGGAGGAGAGGAGATTTGTCTGAGCCCTATGATGTGTTCAAACTGGGACAGCCTCCCCGTGTCAGGCGCTGAGATTCGATCGCCGCTGTGAGCGAAGCGCTTTCTTATAGCATGAGGCTAATCTAAGTCCGCCAGACTAGCGTGTCTCTGTGGCCTACTTACAAACACAAAAAAACTAGGGCAGCTGTAACTTCCCATTGTAGCATGCCTTCTCCAAAATTCTGTTGATGCGTTGTGATGTGTCAAGTTAGGGGATCTGTCCCAAAGAAAGGAACAATTCAGATAAAGTATTCAACAGCGCAAGCGAACAACGCCTCGTTCTTTAAGAAGATCGGCTATGGTGGCCCGTCTGAGTGGCGCTGATTAGGAGAGGAGTGATGATTTATGTAGATATGGCTTGGAAAGAGTGCTCAGGCGACACCGCGAACGCGCCAGCTAAACTTAACCAGTCGATATGTGGGTTGTGTGTCGTGACATCAGATCGAGGCTCCACGTAACAGTCTGTCGTCCTGTCACACCAGAGCGGCAGCAGCGAGCGGAGGGAAGTGCGTCAGTTCCAGTTTACAGCCTGGCCAGATCACGGTGTGCCAGAGTATCCCACTCCTTTCCTCAACTTCCTCCGCAGGGTCAAAGCCTGCAACCCCCCGGATGCTGGCCCCATCACTGTTCACTGCAGGTACAGCCAACATGGCCATTTCATCTCCAAGGCAAGCTTTGAAAATGGGAAATAAGCGTATTTCTTGTCCTGCGAAGAAAAGCTGATAAGGTTTTCATTTATTGGCCTCGAAAATGAGAAGACTGCATGAGGTCAGTTATCTTAATACCGAGGCTGGACTCCAAAGGCCAAATGTAATAAAACACATTTGACAGCGTCTCCAATGGTCAAGTAATTGCATACGTATCTTATTTGTTTTGAACTCTATATGAAAGACGGTGTAGAAATGAAATGTTTGTGGTTTTATATGTGTTATATATGCAGAGTCTCAGCTGCCTCATTCATGTCTGTACAGATTAAACTCAGCATATATGTAGAAGAAAATAATGTCATCTATCATCTTGGTGTGTTTACGGACAGTCTCACATCGCTAAAACTAAAGCTCATTTCTCCACATATTGTGACGTCCACCTGTGGTATAGTAGTGTATATATATTAGTATACGAGGTTGTCACATAACCTCCTCCCTTGGTGGAGGTAAATATTCACGTTTACAAATGTGGTGCATAATTATGATGTTAAATTGTTTGGATTGTAAGGTTAGAAGGTTCGAGGGCAGCGATTTATGCAGGTTTTTATCTATGTTAGCTTTGCATAAGATTAGGTGCTAAGATAAGCTAATCATGGACTGATTTCTAAATCCTGTGTATCAACCGACTCCTCCTCTGTTAGTGCTGGTGTTGGTCGCACCGGCTGTTTTATCGTCATCGACGCCATGCTGGAGCGCATTCGGCACGAGCGCACCGTGGACATCTACGGTCACGTGACCCTGATGCGCTCGCAGCGGAACTACATGGTGCAGACGGAGGACCAGTACAGCTTCATCCACGAGGCGCTGCTGGAGGCCGTGGCGTGCGGGAACACCGAGGTGCCTGCCCGGAGTCTGTACTCGTACATGCAGAAGCTGTCCAAGGTGGAGAGCGGGGAGCACGTCACCGGCATGGAGCTGGAGTTCAAGGTACGGAGGGGGGAGCGGGGGGGAACGTACCCAGGTGGAGGCGTGCCATCATAATGCGGCGATGCTCCTCTCCGTCTGTCCAGCGGCTGGCGAACACCAAAGCGCACACGTCCCGCTTCGTGACAGCCAACCTGCCCTGCAACAAGTTCAAGAACCGACTGGTCAACATAATGCCCTACGAAACCACCCGCGTCTGCCTCCAGCCAATCAGAGGCCTGGAGGGCTCCGACTACATCAACGCCAGCTACATCGACGGATACAGGTGAGCTTTCATCGCCACGCACGACGCTAACGCGACCTGACCCGGCGGTCCGCCCATAATGCCTGGATGAGTGAGTGGTTGGGATGGGTTTTCACCGCGCTGCTCTCACCTGTCACGTCCTGTCAGATTGTCTTTTCTGTAGTCACGTTCTGCTTTGATGTGTCTGCTCGCCACTGCCTTCAACCTCCTCCCCTCTCCTCCATCAGAGAGCACGGACACCAAACCTCTTGCGATGGCTCGGATATATTTAGCTTGCCCGTTCGAACATGTTTTGACCGCTCCGCGTCTCGCCTGAAGGCTGACTCCCTTTTCCAGCCTGATGCCTGACAGGGAGAACCACGGAGGAGGTGACTTCATACTGTGTGTGTTGGTGTGTAGGCAGCAGCGAGGTTACATCGCCACCCAGGGCCCGCTGGCCGAGACTACCGAGGACTTCTGGAGGATGCTGTGGGAGCACAACTCCACCATCGTGGTCATGCTGACTAAACTGAGAGAGATGGGACGGGTAGGCGCAGACGAAGTGCAAGGTGATTGATGAGAAGCTGCTGGAGTCCTCACGCAATGCCCTTCTTTGCTTTTTCACCATTCTCAGGAGAAGTGCCACCAGTACTGGCCCGCCGAGCGCTCCGCCAGGTATCAGTACTTTGTGGTGGACCCCATGGCGGAGTACAACATGCCTCAGTACATCCTGAGGGAGTTTAAAGTTACAGATGCCAGGGTGAGCTCAGGGTGTGTGTGTGTGTGTGTGTGTGTGTGTGTGTGTGTGTGTGTGTGTGTGTGTATCACTTCAGTGTCTGAGTGCACTGGTGGTAGTATTGACCTGAGGTGTGTGTTGGCTAGTGTGTGTTTTGTCTCCAAATGCATTCGCAGCTGGTTAAACTATTGACAGCCAACCCCAATTTACCAGTGTAACCATCCTGACTCCAAATAACATTGAGCGCGTGTGCGTGCATGCGTGTGTGTGTGTGTGTGTGTGTGTGTGTGTGTGTGCTCTCAGACATGTGCGCCAGGTAACAACATTTCAAGCCTGTCCCGACGCCACCCTGACAGATGCACTATTGATCTCCATTAAGACGGAGTCCGAACGGCTGTGCAGAGCAGCAGAGATGTAATTGCCTGTTGAGCGGCTGACAATAACAGACACGCTGACGTTACAGCTCCAAGTCGTGCATGGCCACTGATCCAGGATCAGATGGCAGTAATCATTAGAGAGGAAGAAGAGGATATTGTGTTGGCCGTCGATACCGTGAGAAGGCCGTCCTTTAATGGTATTTTCGAGACGATCACCTCATCTGTCTTTGCATTTCCGTCCTTTCTCCTGCAGGATGGTCAGTCGCGAACAGTGCGCCAGTTCCAGTTCACGGATTGGCCGGAGCAGGGCGTGCCTAAATCTGGGGAGGGCTTCATCGATTTCATCGGACAAGTACACAAAACCAAGGAGCAGTTTGGCCAGGACGGGCCAATCGCCGTTCACTGCAGGTGAGTTGCAGGAGGAAAGTGCATTTGCAGGATAGGCGCTGCGGGGCGGGGCCTGATCCTGGTCTGTTCCCGTGCGGCTGTAGTGCCGGTGTGGGGCGGACAGGTGTCTTCATCACCCTGAGTATCGTCCTGGAGAGGATGCGCTACGAAGGAGCGGTGGACATCTTCCAGACTGTCAAAATGCTGCGCACGCAGAGACCAGCCATGGTGCAGACTGAGGTAAAGATTCCGCTCAGTGCGGATTACGCGGCAGCGGCCTCAGTTTCCGCTGATCTGGATTCAGATGTCTGAGCTTTTGGGATCGGAGCAGGACGGCGGTGTTAACGGCTGTTGTTGGGTTTCTCCCTCTCAGGACGAGTACCAGTTCTGCTACCAGGCCGCTCTGGAGTACCTGGGTAGCTTCGACCACTATGCAACGTAAGTTAAGAGACAACTATCCACCCATCCGTCCGTCATCTGCAAGGTCCACAATCAAACCAACAAGCGAAACAACGAGAGAGAGAGAGCGAGACCATCCAAGACGCCGTTTTTGTCCCCGCCTCCAGGAGGTTGAGGCTCGGGGATGAAATTTTACTCCAACATGGACGAAAAAACTTAAAAAAAACAAGAAAAACAAAACAAAAAAAAATCAGTGTCTGACAGCAGCGACACGCGTCGGGAGGCTGCCTGAGGAGCTGCTGGTGTGGAGACTGTCCATGTGTAATCCATATACTTACCTCAGTGTTCCAGTGTGAAGGACATATAAAACATGTGTGTTGTGGTCAGCTATCTCCAATATGAGCCAGTGAAACAGCTTCTGAACAGGATTTATGATACTATATGTGTATAAAATAATAGAAAAGAAGAAAAAAAAAAACAAACACAAAGAGCCTGGATATTTGCTGCAGCCTTCATGGGCTTTCTATCCTCAACTTTGTATCTATCGGTTTGTTGTACAAAGTGCGAAGGTGAAGCGTTCTGTGTCCGTGATTCTGTCCCAAAGTCGTCCGCTGCGACCGCAAGGTAGCTCGTGTTAATCAGGTGACCCGATGTACCGTTGAAGAACGCCAGTGAATGCTCACTTACCCAATGTGCAGTGCCAAGAGAACCCGCGCTGCGTGGGCCCGCGGCCCGCGAGGACCGCCAGCACAGCACACGGCCCCACGAGACACCGGCCGGGGTTCAGATCGCACCCCCGCCGCCACCTCCAATCGCATCCCCCGTGAGTAATGGCCTGCTTCAAAACAGTCATTAGAGCCCATTGTGTGCTGAACTGCGCTGAGGTCTGCAGCCCAGCCCAGCGCAGCTCTGCTTCTGCTTGCTAGTTGCCGTGGTCTTTGTTCGTCCTCCAGCTCAGCTCCTCTTGATGTCAGCCCCATTGTGTCACTTCAGCGGTGGCTTATTGAAAGAGATGCTAATGAAAGAAACAAGCACCGAGGCCTTTTTTTTTCTTTGTCCTATTCAAAGCACTTCTCGGCCCATTTCTGCAGACATGATTATTGTGCTTTTACTCAAAGTCTTTGCCTTATGCAGACATTTTTTTTGTGTGTTTCCAACGTGCTGCTTAGCGCTCATGCATTATCTGTCGTTCAAAGGTTGTGTCTGAATCCTCTCCCTTCCTGAAGCCTTCCTGAGTCCCTGTTATATTTTAGTAGAGAAAGCTGATGAAATATATTGAGATAAGACCCCAACACCTTCTGCACAAGTGGGAAATTGATCATCCTCCTCTCCTCCCGCTGTCCATATGAACTCCATTGAAGTGGGACTGTACAGAACCTCCCTGTCGTACTACGTCCGCACACGTCTTTAATATCGATATATCTATCTTTTCTCGACATAATCAGATTTGGTCCCCACGCGTTGATCGAAGAGCACAGCGGCGTTGGAGCGAAATCCCGATTTTTGTACATACAGTCTAACATTGGAGTCCTATACAGTACAGTTACATATGTCTGAGCACAAGATATAACGTGGGATTGGATGTCATGTAGTTCTAATTGTCGCAAAAGAAGCCTTATTGTTATCGCTCGCTTTGTCTTTTGTTTCCTATGATTTTTTTAAAAAGATATTTATTCTATTTTGTTACATTCTATCTTTGCATTTCATGTTTGTTTGTTTTTTTCAATATCCGGCAACTATAACCAATGAGATGTTGTTTTCCTGTTTCTTTGACGAGCCGATGTTGAATATTGTCTGTGTTTGTTTTTATTTTTAACAATTATGGGTCCGTTTTTTTGTGCTTTTTAAAATTTCATTTGCTACGTTGTAATAAGATATGCCCTCTGTGTAGGGTGCTATTTGATACTAATTACTGATGTCTAGTTAGCTAGAGATGTGCGTTGGAGGCAGACCTGTCTACCTTTACAGCGAGGCCCCTCCCACCCCACCGTGAGGCGTCCATGGGCATCAGAGAGCACCTTCTTGGCCAGATAAGCACATGGTAGCAAGTGTATTTTTGTCAAAGGGTGGAGTCGTCTGGCTGCGCACATCTAAAACATGTTTAAAGCTGAATTTATCTTATGAAATGTGATCCAGACGTCTTTACAGTGCGTGACATATATGACATGTTATTCTATGGATTTTTAACGATTATCATGTAGAGAAATATCAAAGATACAGGAAGTATAATCAGAAATGTGTCGAGGGGCCTGATCTGACGGCGCCATTATTTCCCCCACCACCACCCACCCCCCACCCTCCATGTGTTCCTGTTCTTTCCTTTTAAACCATGGATGTAGATATTGTATCTTGACTTTGTATTAAAGCGAGGATGATTGGATATATGGCACAATGGCTGCTTTCTTTTGTTTTTTATTCACACAAAAGTTGTGTTCAGGCACAAATGTGACAACTAATTAGATGGGCAATCAGGCTTTCCACAAATCGTTGGGAACATAAATGTTTTTGTACAAAATACTGAACAATAGGAACCAAAGCTAGAGCTGCTGCACACCATTCACAGGCAACGCTGCTTTCTGCTTTTTGTCCACTAGATGGAGCTAAAGTCGCAACCGCGTATCTCCAGAGTACTGCAGCCGACGTGGCTTCATAACCTTCATTCTCTTCTGACCTCGGCACATTCATCACTCCCTTTAATGACCTATGAAGAATGTAAAAAAAATAGGTTTGTGAGTACTTACTGGTGTTAAATTAGGTGAGTTTTGTTCCCATTTCTTCTCTGCTCGGGCCACCTTTGAATAATGTTTGTGCCACAATTCAAAGAGAACAAAGCATTTACATATTTGCATTCAGGAAAAAGGAAAGAAGACTGTGTCAGTCATCCTGACAAAAAGGAAACTATTGCACCTTGCAATGTTTAAGTGCGCCCACACAAGCTTGCATAAGAGGATGTAGTGAGCTCATACAGGTTGTAAGTTACTAAGATCTTATACATTGATGTTCTTATGTTTCTATTTTCTCCAGGGGAAACACAGTTTGCTTAAGTGTCCCAGAAATATGGTAAAAAAAAAAAAAAAACAGGGTGTAATTATACCAGCACCAGTCTACATTAGCATGTTCTCTTGGTCAGCCAGCAGGATGGATGATGTTTTTGCTGCTGCAGAGTGTCAAGATCACGTCAGTTCTGTCACGGCATGAAGCGATACTCATCTGCTTTAGCTCCTGATAAGAAGCGTGGTGTGACAGGAGGTACTGGGTGTGGCCGGACGGCCACCACAGAAGGTACTGGGTGTGGCCTGACGGCGACCACAGAAGGTACTGGGTGTGGCTGAACGGCCACCACAGAAGGTACTGGGTGTGGCCGGACGGCCACCACAGAAGGTACTGGGTGTGGCCGGACGGCCACCACAGAAGGTACTGGGTGTGGCTGAACGGCCACCACAGAAGGTACTGGGTGTGGCCGGACGGCCACCACAGAAGGTACTGGGTGTGGCCGAACGGCGACCACAACGCTTAAGTCATCATGTAATTGTGACGATAATGAAGACCTGGGACTTTTCTGCGGAGGTTTTGAAACAGTCTGGATTATTTGGAGGTTCTGTGCTAATGACAGTGCTGGTGTCACCACACAGAAGAAAACAAAAGATGCATCACATGACCGTCTTATCGAACCTCCGTGGCCCTTTTTTTATCACACACTGTTACACACACCTCTGTTACAATCAACACTACGTTTATTTAGTACAATTGTTAAACAGATTCCACAAATGATGTGGTGATGGTCCTCACAACTTCCAGAGGCCCGTTAGAGGCTAAAGAGGGTTAAACTCAGGTTGATATACATCAGGGTCAGGGTCAGGGTCAGGGTTAGGGTCAGGGTTAGGCAATAGACAAGTGTTATGACAGTGGAAGTCCTCACAAAGATACAAGTTAAAATGTGTGTGTGTGTGTGTGTGTGTGTGTGTGTGTGTGTGTGTGTGTGTGTGTGTGTGCGCACACGTGCGTCAGCACCACCCACACTGAGGTGATCAGAGGTCTCATCTGCTCACCTTTTCTCCTTCGTTTAGTCGAGTTAAATTGAAAGGAAACAAATTCCACCTCCGGCAGCTGATTGGCTGACTCAACAAAGGGGGGCTGTCGCTCCGCCAGGCTGCTGACTGTCAACGCTTCAGGTGTTTCACTCCGGGCAAGAAAGTGTGTGACAGTGCTACGACGTGTGTGTTTTACAACCTTGTTTTCCATCATGAGTCTTAAAGGAAGGAGGTTCTCACTGGACAGTTCAGCGTGAGTTTGCTCATTTTACTTTCCTGATTTTAGGGTTTAGGGTTTTATTTCTCTGTGTTGAAAATGAAAAATGAATATTAGTCAGTTGTAGCAACAGTGTTGTCGTGTTGCTGACAGCACTGTAGAATATCTGTAGCTCACACGGGCTGAAAAGTTCAACATGTCAGTTCAAACGTTACACAGACAGAAAGAAATCTGCTTTATTTTGAGGTCGAAGAGAAGCGTTCAAATGTTGCTTTTGTGCGAAACTCCCAGTAATGAGGGAGGGAAACCGTGTCAGACACACACATTTAGTGCTGGAGCTTCAAACAAGCAGACATGCAGCTGCTGCTCTCTGGACAGACTGATGGACGGCTCCCTGGGGGGGAAAAAAGCCGGCGGCAGGACCTGTGGCAGAAAGTCCCGACCGAGCGTGGACGATGGGCAGGTGGAGACCCAAGACCTGAACGTCAGCGTGTCCCTCAGGTGAAGCGCAGAAGGACTGTGGGGACAGAAACGGGTGCGACTGGAATGACAAAGCTGACCCTTTGACCTGTTTGTCCCCAGTAAGGAGACTATCGCTGAGGAGCAGTCTGAGGGACTCCTCCAAAAGAGTGTGAGTCCTCGGCTTTCACCAGCGTTGGATGAAGATGCCAGGAATGCGCCTTCATTCACGCTCGCTTCAACTCACTCTCTTCATTTCAGTTTGTTTCTTTCTCCAACAGAGTCTCCGAAAACACAACAAGTCCTTCCACAAACTCTTTCTGGAGATCCCCGAGGACGAGACGGTGACCCACGGTGAGCCGCGCCGCCCCGCGGCCCAAAGCTGGTTCCCTGTTCTCACTGTTCCCACTGTTCCCGCTGTTTGTCCGCAGCCTGCAGCTGTTCCCTGCACAGGGAGGTCCTGTACCACGGAAAGCTCTACGTTTCCGAGAATTATCTCTGCTTTTACTCGTCGGTGCTGCTGAAAGACACGAAGGTACCGGCCGCGTCTCCCAGCCTCCCTGGTGACGTCCAGGTTAGAATCACGTCTGTGCACGCGTCCCACAGGTGACGATTCCCACGGCCAGCGTCAGGCAGGTGAAGAAGCACTACCTATCCATGGTGTCTGTCCAGACTGCTGATGGAGAGAAGGTCAGGATCAGCACACACACACACACACACACACACACACACACACACACACACACACACACACACACACACACACACACGCACACACACACGCCCCAGCTGTCTGAACTTGCTGAACTTGTGTGTTTTGTTTCAGTACACTTTCGTGTCGCTGAGGCAGCGCGAGTTCACCTATGAGCTCATCCAATCACGGTGCTTGAACACGCAGGTGGGGACCGCAGCCGTGACACCCCCCCCCCCCCCCCCACCCCACCCCACAGCACCACGGTTCTAACTCCTGTCTGTCGTGTCTGAATCAGGGCGAGAGCACCAACAGCAGCCCCCACCTGTCCTCGGCAGAGAACGAGCCTGATCCGGAGGTGGTAAGTCCGCCGCCATGAGCCGCTAAACCCCGCCGGTCCAGCGCTCAGGAGCGGCCTGTGCTTTCGTGCGCGCAGGCCTCTTGGTCCTCCGGCATGGAGGACGGCGTTAGCCACACCGGGAGCCGGCAGAGCAGCCTTCATCTGGAGGAAAGCTTTCCCCGCGAGTCGGCAGACAGCGAGGAGACTGGTTGGTGCCACGTTTTGCGGCCTGTTGCCGTCTGTTCCCCCGTGCATTGACTGTCTGTCTGGGGCTTGCAGGGCCGTCCGGCCGGAGCTCAGCCGCCCAGGGCAGCCCCACGGAAACCGACGGGGGTAACAGATCACAAACACACATTCACACTCTGCCCGTGTGCCCCAGCCTCATCATCATCCCTCCATCACCTTCAGCTCCATCAGGGATTTGGGGGCTGGTTGGGCGACTTTCACTCTTCCTCCTCAACCTCCAAGACATCAGTCTTTTCTTCTACTTCAACATGCTGCTGTAAGTATTATTATTATTATTATTATTATTATTATTATTATTATTATTATTATTATTATTATTATTATTATTACCCCTCACAGCTCCCTGATGCTACTTTGTCCTGCTCTTTGACCTCTGCTGGCCTAGCATGAACTCTGAGGGTCTTCTTAGTCTATTTAATTTTCATGGTCTCCTGAATTAAAACATACTTTTTTTGGCCTTTACTGTGAAGCTTGCTGATTTGAGACTTTCCTCAGCACTTTTGAAAGAATGTTTGCTTTAAATCGTCTGACATTTTGGTTTGTCGACCTCCTGGAATGGCTGGAATCTTTTGAGGAATCGAAAATAAGCCGAAAATGTGAAGGGCCAGTCTGGGCGAGGCTGTCGGGGCTGGACAGAGTTTGGCTCTTAGTTCATCCTGCGCGATAAACCTTTCAGTTTGTGAGGGAGGAATGTGTTGCATGTGACTTCCAGGTGGCACAGAGTTCACGGAAGCGCATGCACACCGATGCAGATCGCTGTGATCCATCTGACAAGTGTGGTCACGTGACCGACAGTGACTGGTGCTTGTTTCCAGGGTGGTGCTGCTTCTGCTGGTGTCCGGCCTCATCGGCCTGCAGATCATGGCGCTGCACGAGCGGCTGGAATCGCTGGGAGCTCTGGCCGAACTGCATCTGCGCCAGTAAGAGTGAGTAGAAAAGCACAAGCACCGAGAATGACGTGCACACCAGGAAACCTGGTGCGTAAAACTGCCGGGAACACGCAGCGCATGAATGCTCCTCAAACCGGTTCGGCCGCCCTGAAAAAAAAAAATTCACGCAGATCAGTCAAGATGTGAATAGACATTCCTACAGCAACACACCCACGCCACATATCGCACATCACAATTACATTTTCCAGACACTCAACAACAAAAACTGGTTTGCAGTTTAGCTGCTGTGCTGACTCCCCGGAGGAAGATCTTCTACGTGTTGCTGCTTTTCCTCAACCCTCCACTGACCTCAGTTTGTTTTCTATAGGTATCAGGAAACATAGCCCAGGACAAATCCTCCACTTTTTTTTTTTTTACCTCTATTTTTGCACTGTAATTGAAGCACCTAGCTCTCACCTTTCTGCAAAAACAAACCAAAAATGTCTGTAAGAATTTAAGAAATTGCACCACCCGCGTGTGTTAATGTTACACAATGTCAGATGCTTTCGAAATGTCAGGAAAAGATCATGCGTGGGGAACTACACGGACAACTGTCTGTGCTGGCAGATTATCTATTCCGAGCGCACTTGCTCTGATGACAGGTCTGAAAATTGACAAGGATCTCTGGCACTGGACCAAACAAATGCGAGCCAGTTAACAGCCAAGCTCAGCTGCTGCACTTGGCAACTTTTTCATTGTTTGGTGTAGTAATCTGTAAGAAAATAGCTCCAATTGGGAGGGGTAACTCATGCAATTTAGTGTTATTTTCAGTCCAACGTGTAATAAACATAATCGACCAGCAGAGGGCAGTGGGTCCCACTAAACTAAGACTATAAGGCCTACTTTTCACTACATCTTCTATATCAATGTTTCTATACATTTAAGAGATATTCTTGATGTAATTTCTTTCTCTTCTATGCTTAAAAGCTCTGACATTGTTGCCTTTCTTCATGCATTCCAAATATTGTCAACTATAAAAACAATGTGATCAATTTTATATTTTTGTACATAAGTGATCTTTTTTATTTTGTCGTCAATAAAAAGGTCAAGATTCTGTCCCATGAATTAAATTCATTACATCATAGTCTCAAAAAAAAAAAAAGCAACATAAAATTACAAATCATATTACAAAGAATAGAATAGGTAAGTACAGTAAATATATAAACAGCCCGCTAACGTTGTCTAACGCCCACAGCCCACCTACCCTGACCCCACCCCTGACCCGGTCAAACTCTAGCACAAAAACTCATTACAATACGTCAGTTAGTATCAGCAATTAAAAAATAACTAATGAACATCCTGTTTGCTTAAAAAGCTCTTCAATGTTCCGATGCCATGAGTTCAGCTTGACCCGCACATAGAATAGATAATAGAGATAAAGTTGAACCCCATCACTTGCTTGGTAAAACACAGTTGACATGCATACAGTTTTCACTGCTCGGTCCCACCCGCCCCAACTCCCACCCACCCCATCAATAAACATTCAGGGCCAGAGGATACAATATACCGTAGTGGTGCATCGATAAAACAGCGGGTTTCTTCTCGAACCGCGTGAATGAAAGGTGGATCCAGTGGTTTCCCTGATAACGTGACATTTCCAGGCGGACCTGAGGCCTACTTCTATGTCCGGAGAGTTCTCTCCGATTCTTCAGGCAGCTCAGACATCCCTGGTTCAAGATGGTAACAGAGTTCCATCGTTTAAATATCAGACACACACACACACACGAAGCACAGAAAGACAATGTAAAGGTTCCCTGTTGGAGGGGGCGACCGGGAGCCAGCGGCCCTCTGTCCACTGCTCACAACTGGGCTCCAAAAATGGAGCGATCAGATCAGTGGTAGTACGACGCCATACATGTTCCCTTATAAAAACCCACCCTAGCCAACTCTGATGGGTCTCCTCTGGAGCAGACACCCTGTGTAGACCTGAGAGGTGGTGCTGGAGCAGCCAAACGCCTACTTCCTGTTCTTTTCCCAGGTCTACACACAGGAGGTATTACTACTTATTCAAATGCAATGTTAGTATCCTTAATGCTGGCCTGTAGAAGACAAGTCAATAACAATGAAGACACACTCAAACGTACATTTTAAAACCCTTATTACACTTTGGATGCTTTGTACAATAGTGCTGAACTTAAGACCTGCTCTTGTCATGCTCGATCTGATATATATAAACGTGTAAATATACTGTCGAGTACAGTACGTGTATGAAATGCGTATGCACGTGTATGCTGTGTGTGTGTGGTGGAACCTGCACCACACTGACAGTTTTGAGGCTCAGATATGGACGTGTAGCGTGCTGCCAACCATAAGAGAGCTCCAGTACATTTCAGGGCCACGGTTCTGTATCGCACCGCCGACACAGGTTTCTATGACAACCTGTGGCCCTACACTACTTCAAATGGATTAATTACATCAAGACGAAAACTTAAAAACAAATGTGCTCAGTTCAAAGGAGGGGATCTGACTAAACCCTGGTGGCAAGTGCAACAGGAAAAACACTTAGGGAACACTACAATGAGATGTTAGCTAATCCACATTATGCTAATCTCAGATGAAGCAAAATTCTGCCAGATTAAAACCAACAGTCATTATTTTACTGAACCGAGCAGCCGTTTCGTCAGCCCGAACATCTCACCTTTAGAGAAAATGATCACGAGACATTAAAAACTCAGATTTCTCGCTAAGCTAGATGAGACAAATGCTACAACTCCATCCCCACCCTCGATGTCAGCCCACCTCCACCAGCTGCTGAAAGACTCAGATGAGTGTAAGGATCTCAGGAGAGCTCATCAAACGCTGCAATTTTTCACTCTAAATTCTGGTTAATTCCTGAATTTAATGAATCGAAGCTGTGTACCGTCAACGTCACGCGTTGCTCATTCCGTTTAGGGGGAATCTCTCCGCTGACAACCCAGCCCTCTGTAGATGTTCAAATTAAGGCTGAAGGAATTTCCACATGAACAGAGATATTCTCAGTGCGGCCTGATGTGATTTCATACTCCATTACTGGCTACGGGGAAGGATGAGCTGGCAACCAGTAACACAGAAATCAAAACGCTCTCAAACCTGCAACAGTGTGTAAAAAAGAATTATGACAAAGAACGAACAAAAAAAGAGACATTATTCCAGACTAGTCCTTGTGAATCCACTGATTCAAACCGCACAGTTAATATAGGTTAGTGTTAGCGGGACACCAAATTTGGAAATGCCCCAGCAGTCACATGTATGTCTATTAATACGTAAACTTGGTGGGGGTCATATCTGACCAGCGTTTGTCCATTAGTGATACGACTGGCCGAGCTGTGGAGGTATTCTTCATACACACGCACCCACAAAAACAAAAACATCAATATGATAAGCCTCCATTACATGCAGCTCTCAAAGTCATCAGGATGTCCTTCATTGCCTTTATCAGCGGCAAACACGCACACACGCGTGCACACCCACACCCACACCCACACACCTATTATTCGGGTGCCACAGGTTGATGGTGGTTTGATCACTCAACAGACATTCACCAACACGCCACACTAAAAAGGTCTGTGTGCCTTAATTGGACCGAGCACCTTCCAATCACTTGACAACTTCAAAGAAGAATTTCTGTACTTTTCGATGTATAAAAAAACGTATATATGAAGGTTTCAGATCTTGATTCCTGTGTTTACAGTCCAGCCTACAAATGCATGTGGCTCGACATGTACGAAAAACCATTCTGAATTTAAAACATGGCGTTTGCTGAACGTTTGTTGCAATTTACAGATTCGCACCCACGCATACACACGTGACAAAAATCCATTTGAAGTCATCATTCGCGCTCAGAGCATGCCCACATTCTCACTCGGTCTTCCATACACACACACACACGTGCGCGGGCGCGGCACCGTTTGCGGGGAGGCTGTGGTTCGTTTCTCAGGCGTGCTGCGCGGCCAGGTCCTGGTTGATGAAGCGCCGTAGCCTCTCCAGGTACTGACTGTAAAGCTCGATGTCATTGTGGCCTGCGCCTTCCACCCAGAGGGGCTCCACGGCTTTGGGGCAGCGCTCGAACAGGGCCAGGCCGTGAGAGAAGTCGATGACCTCGTCCTCTGTACCGTGAATGATGAGCACTGGAGACGGGATTTTCGACACCTTCTCGATGCTGAAAGAAAACGTGGAAAAAGGCTCAGAATTGATAAAGTAAATATCTTTTAAAGCCCTTTTCTCTGTGAAGGCAGACGTACTTGGGAAAGGCGTCAAAGCAGTATGTCTTCTTGGTGTCGGGGAAGGCCACCCTCATGCCAGAGGTGAGGGGGGAGTGAAGGACCACAGCAGCGCACTCGAACCGCGACGCCAGGTCCACTGTGGGCACCGTGCCGATACTCTGCCCGTACAGGATGATGTTCTCGGGGCTGATGCCGTACCTGCAACGAAAACAAGTCCGTTTGAAACTGCATTTGAAGTCTGATTATCTGTGATGGCTTGGAGACAGAGAGTGCTGCGGGTGCACTGATCTATCTAGCCAACACACTTCTGCTGGGCCCGGCCGTCCATTCTGTCCAATACCTTCGAGAACGGAACGGCTGGTTTCTTTCTGCTTACCGGGAGCGCAGGGCATGCCAGGCTGCATCGATATCAGCGTAAAGGTTCTTCTCAGAAGGCTTGCCAGTGCTGACGCCGTAGCCCGAGTAATCGTAGGAAAAAATGTTGCAGTTGATGCGGGTGCCTAAGCCGATGTAAAAGCTGCTCATCTGGCCCAGGTCAACTGCATTACCGTGGGAAAACAAGACCGTAAACCTTGAAGAAGAAGAGAGGAGAAGCAGGTGAGGAAGCAGCCAAGAGCTAAGTGGAAACAACAACTGATGGGAGAGGCGTCGGAATAAAACAGGGCCCACTTTTAGAACATCACGATATCAACACCACCTAAAGCTTTGTTTGCCCTCAGGTGCTTTTGGATACCAACCACTGAAAGCATTACTGAAGCTTGTTAAGCCCGAAGCTATTAAGCGTTTCCACCACAGATGTTAACCCATATTAACAAGATTCTTAGTGAAGCTTTGGCAGTTCCACTTCCACTTTATTCCAGACCTGTCGTTGGGAACCTGTCAACATTTTCCTATAAC
The DNA here is from genome assembly GCA_016586285.1 of Arothron firmamentum. NCBI lineage: Eukaryota > Metazoa > Chordata > Actinopteri > Tetraodontiformes > Tetraodontidae > Arothron > Arothron firmamentum. Next base: position 55,865 of record BJFM01003812.1, on the reverse strand, counting down.
ATCTCACTATCACTGAATGCTGCACACTTGTTTTCTTTTGTGTGTGTGTGTGTGTGTGTGCGCGCGCAGTTGATTCTCATAAAAGGGAGATGAGCTTAACTTGACAAAAGGCAGTGAGCAGTAATAACATTACTTACAAGATAAGAGATCTGCCAACAGACAGCAGCTACGCTGGACAAATTAGTAGTGTTTAACATTGATACATTGGATCCAAAGGAGAAACAATCTGCTCCAGTTGAAGTACAGGCAAAACAAAAGCAGAAGAAAGTGTGTTTACCTGGCATTTGGAGCACAGCGAATGTACATGCAGCAGACTCGGTTTCCTCTGTTCGACCGGGTCAGGAACACATCCATCATATCCAGTTCCCTCTGCGAGTACTGAAACTCTGCTCTTTCTGTGAGATGAAGCTTCCATCTAGCTTCGTTCCCAGTGCTGCCGCCAACGCCAACGCCGCCACCACCACCACCTCCTCCTCCACCGCCTCCTGCTCCTCCTCCTGCTCCGCCACTGCTCCCACCTGCCCTGTCGGCTGCACCGCTGGTGCTAAGCCTCGAGCGCAGTCCTGGGGCTCCAAGAGAAGGCACAGTAGCCCCAGAATTGGATCCGGAAGTGGTTCCAGCTCCAGAACCCGAATCTGGGTCAGGGAGGAGGGCATAGGTGGGCTCTGGAGGGAGGAAAGCTAGTTTGGCTGCAATGCGGCTGGGGCATGGGGGACAGCAGAAGAGGCAGCATAGCTCTCGTATCGACAGACCATTCATTTTCTGCAACATGAGAAGCAAAGCTTGTGAGAAACTTTAATTCACAGCAAAGTGCCTGCAGAATAATCTCACCTGCAAACAACAACACCCATCTCTGCTGTTAACATACAGATTGTAATAATGTTTATGAAGCATGCTTTTCCCAGATATTTCAATTATAAATTAGCATAGTAATTTCACCACCAGAGTGTTCTTTTTTATTTTCTTGTGGGTACTTCTAGGTCACCATATTGAGGGGATGTTATAAAGTAAAGAAATTATGGCAATACATCACGGTGTTCTATACGAACAGATTCTACAACATGAATCCCAAATGCACAATCAATGCGTTATTAACATACCTGGATTCAGAATTCCCTGGGTTATGAAATGAACTGGCACACCGTGCTGCTGAGGTTTCCTGGTCTAGTCACTTAGCCAGCTGAAATTAAAACAAAAGGAAATTTTAACAGGGTGGAAAACATAATATGGCAACATACTTAAATAATGCCATATGGCCATAGAGGTGACGTGGCTCTGATGTCATAATATTAGATCACACAATAATAAATGATTAGTCCACATGCCACTGAGAGGCTTTAGAAAATATACTGGTTAAATCAAACGACATAGAGGGGATCAAATGATAAATATTAGCCTAACATTACAATATTGGCTGTAATTATACCTATATTTAAATCAAACCGGGGATTATACGTGCTCAAATATCAATTGTCCTTTCACTGCACAATACCTGCACCCAGAGAATATTAAGGAAACCTTTAATCAAACTAACATTTACTACGACATTACTTTGGGACTGGTATAAAATCGGTGATTATGGACACTGCTACACCTTCACAATGCAGACAGAGATTCGACCGACCAGTTAATATGCTAATAGAAGCTACATGGTTAACAACGATGGTAAGAGTAGCCCGACATATGGGATTTTCTCAATATTCTAGCAAAGCACACGTAAAAATGGAAAATATAACACTTCACCACTAGATTATAATATAATACGACACGACACAATAAATATATAAATTCCACAAAGCCGTCAAAACATCTTCAATTATATTAGCAAGCTAACAGCTAACGGCGGAGGCTAGCACGGTAGCCGCCAGGATAGCTAGCTACTTACCGAAAGGTTAGCAGGCAGGCTGGTGTGCCCCAATATTTACACAGAAGCAGCACACGACTCCGAAATCCCTGCTTGTATCTTGACATGGATGGTTTCACTCAAGTGTACTCAGGGGCTATCTAGCAGAAAAACATGGCAATTTGACTTTTTCTACCACTGTCCATCCATGCTACTGACCGATTAAACCCGGAAGTGGCGTAACGGGCGCTTCCATTTCAAAACTTTATTATATTGTGTCTTAATTGTATCTTTACCGCACATATGTATAAACCTGTAAACAAGCCACATTTTAAGAGAGTATTGGTTATTAAATATTTATTACGATGTAATGTAGTATTAAGATGTAATTGCCAATAAGCAATAAGGTTTCGCGCAATTGTTCAACTATTAAACACACAAAATTATATTTACTATTATATTACGGAATATCTTACACATCCTAATTTAAAAAAGTATATTGAACTGATACACACGTTTCATTTGTTTCCACTCATAATGATTTGATTGCGTCTCTATGTGTCAGTGAGTGAACTGACCATTATGTCCTTGCTGCCCAGTTAACCTTTTTATTATGTATAAGAAATAGTCTGTGTCGCAGCTTATATATTCGCAGAGATTAAAAAAAAAAGAAAAAGATATGGGTTATTAATAATAATAGGGGTCAATGATGTAACCTTTATCCACGCGAGACTTAAGAGCTCGCAATAAGTGGGAGAATTTAGCATATCAGCACATTTTCACCTTTTTTCTTCAGGGCAAAATTATTATTTAAGGATTAATATGATGTTCAGCTTCCTTGCCTGTGTGTGCGAGACATAAAGAGAGAGAGAGAGAGA
>BJFM01003812.1:41055-53112 GCA_016586285.1 Arothron firmamentum | reverse complement strand
GAGAGAGAGAGAGAGAGAGAGAGAGAGAGAGGGAGGGAGACCCTCCATTCATCATTGATCCGCTGCAGGACTCTTTCTTGGGGTGTGAATTATGGGCCCCTGCTGTCACCGTGGCTGCTCTGCGTTGGACAATTCACCCCGCCACTGTAAATTTGATTTCATTCTGCTGACCTCTGATGTCTGAACCAAGTGCAAACAACTATCTGTCCACTGGCAGCTTTCTGCCTAATATTCCACCAATCTGCTGTTGCAGGTTCAGCGTCTGAACAATAACGGGAGAGGAGCGCATTCGGGACCGAAGGACGGCTCCAGACCGTCGTTTCTACAGACCTGCTCTGGCCGGGGGGAGGACATCGTTCGGTGGCGCTTTGGATGCGTCCGTTTAACGGTGATGCTACGACGGCGCGCAGCAACCGTAGAAGGACGAGACAGGTGAGGCGCGGCTGCGGAGCTGCTGCTGTTTTACAGAAGATACCGAGAGAGCTGATATCACCGTTTCCTCCAGTTAGAGGGAGATCTGCGACCGGAGAGGGTGAGTTGGCAACCGGCGCCTGCCTCCGCCTCAGCTACCTGGCCATCTGTGCGGTGAGTGTGCCAAATGTTGGGGCTGAGAGATGGACGCGTGTGAGGGGAACGGAGCTGGTTTGGTTGGACAGGTAGAAACTGTACAACATGTGCCCAGCTGTGCTGCTGTCACTATTGCTGCATTATTGTTAGCGTGGACGCTGGTGGACAAGATCTGCTCTTTGTGTCTGCTGCAACTCAATATTTTGTCTTTTTTTTTTTCTTCTTTTTTTTATTTGCATATACCCCTGGTGCATTTCATTGTTATGTCACGTGTTGCACAGGAGCCCCCCACGGTGCTTATCATTTCACCCAGTAGATAAAATGAACAAGAACCGTGACCACCCTGCAATGCAAAGAGGAACACAAAGCCTGATTAAAATTCTCGCTAGCTTGTGGTGTAAATTATGCCTGAAGTCCTCGGGATTGTCGTGTTTAATTGTTTGGATTGAATCTGTCGTTGGCATCTCTCGTGTAATACAGTATTTTCAAAGGCCACATAGTCAATTGATTATGTCATTACGCAGCAGGAAAACAGGAGCGGCACATGCACCCAGGGCGCAATATTAATACTACTGGAACAGCGATGAGGGTGAAAATCCCAAATGCACTGAAAATGCAGCACTGTTAAAACTTTAAAGTGCATTGTTCACACTTGAAGTAGCTCCTGTCCTATAAGAGGTGCACTGTGAACTTACAGTATTTTCTGGCTGTTGCTGGGGTGATTTAGTATTCGCATTATTTCATTTTATATATATTTTTTACAGTATAGCGGTTGCAGCTGCTGCTGTTTGTGTTTCTGTGGGAGGTGGGAGGCAAAGAGATGGTGGCAAAGCCAAAACGAGGGATGGGGAAGGGTGGAGGCCAGACAGAGGCAGAAGCACAGACAGACAGACAGACAGACTGGGATGTAAAGGATAAAGTGCGGTCGACGGCAATCTGGCACGTAGGGCGGGGGAGTTAGGTGAGAACTATAGGAGAGGAATGATGGAGAAGAGAGCTAGAGAAGGAGAGGGGCTGCGGATGGCGGTCTGGGTGGGTGTGAATGGCCTCCCTGTTATCCCCGCTGCCCCACACAGACAGCCACACAGCAGCCGCGCGAGCAGGTGCTGACCCCGCAGCACAGAGACCACTGCCCACAACAGGTGCAACCATACAGCCGCGCTCCCAAACCCAAAACCTCCGCTGAGGCGACCTGAAGGGACGGGGAGGAAAGGAGCGACTCAGTTACAACAGATAATAAGCATAAAAACAAAGTTCGGAGCACTTTCAGCATAAAAAGGAGAGCCGGCTGGAGCTAAAATATAATCTAATGCAGGTCTTGTTGAGGTAACCGCCCACGGGGACATTTAATAAGCTGTATTGATCACGTGGGATCCTATTCAATCAGATAGGCTGAGCCACAAACAGTGCATCTCAAGCAGGGGCAAAATTAGATTGACTCAGAGACGGTGATGAAAGGTTAGCGTGCTTCTGAGAGAACGTTCCTCCAAACTTGTGTGTGTGTTTGAGGTAGAGCAGACAAGATGTTGGACAGAAACAGACCTTACTTAACCGCATCTCTGTTGCCATCTCCGAGAGAATACGTGACAGTTCGGTGACAAATTGCCTCATTTTTAGCTCCGGTACACAAGGAGGAACACATACTGAGTCGAGCACGAACACTCTGGGGTTCCTCTCACGCTCCTTCCAGAACTCTGTGACCATTGTGAATAGATTTTTGTGTGTGTGTGTGTGTGTGTGTGTGTGTGTGTCTTATGTTAACCTAAAATCACTCTCCATGTCCCTGTTTTGCCGTCTGCTAAAGCCTCCCACTCATTAGTCATCGATGTAAAAGCGTGTTTAGAAGAACTTTAAATTTGCTCTTTCAAATTGCCTAAAGTACCAGAAAAACAGTGCTCCCTAATCTGATAAAGCTAGAAAATTAAGAGGAAGTTTGATACCCTCCAAAGAGGCATTTAGCCCCCATTTCACACACTGTTAGTGCGAGTGAGGTTTGATTCTTGTGTTTGAAATGGACACAAAAGCCTGTAAAATCTCAAAGCAATGAGGTCTCAGGAAAGCTGACTGTGCAGGCACGTCATGGGTGACCTATTCCTGCAGGGTCCTCAGAAAGGTGGACCTCGGGGAGTCATTGTGCAGAATTCTGAGGGGCGAGGGGTTCAGGAGTCATGCAGAATTGCTTTTTGTTCGTCCAAATAAAACGCTTTTTCAGAATGAAAGCGCGTTCTCCTCTCCTCCCTGAGCCGCTCAGGGGCCCTGGGCAGGCGTCAGGGCAGGTCAGCTGCCACACACGCAGGGACGGGCTACCTGGGGCCAACTCTACTCACATGAGAAGATAAACGACGTTCAGGGGCCAAAGCCAACCGCACCGTTGGTGCAGTATCCACGGATACAGTGTAAGGAGGCTTTGCAGTTGTTTTCAGGGTGGAAATCTACGCTGGTACCGTGCTCCTTTGGTGTTGTGATGCCATGTCTGCCTTTTTAGTGTCTCGCCTGTTTTCTGGACACACGTGCTATCCGGCGCTGGTGCTGCATCACTCTGAGGCCGAGTTTCAGCGAGTTCAACGCATGTGTGTAGGTGTGTGTGTGTGTGTGTGTGTGTGTGTGTGGGGGGGGGGGGTGGATGTGTGTGTTTGAGACTCAGCTTGTCTTTCAAACCGAACAATCTGCCCTCACCCAGCTGGTCCTGCCTGCTCGGCGAATTTGGGTTGAGTGACATCGCAGCTGCTTCACCTTAAAGAGGAAAAGGTGGTCTAATGTCTCGCCATCTGCGATCTCATTTGCATCACAAAGTCGTAAGATGATGGAAGTGACTGTCCCGCACTCCCAAAATTCAGGCCTGACAAAGTAACCTTTGCTTCAGTTCCCAGCTGTGGCTCTGTTTTGACAAAATCAGGTGTGTGTATTTCTCCAGCACTTTGTCTCCACTCTTAGATTTTTCCGCCTCCCTTGTCCAGCAGATTTGACAAAGACTTGCACCAATGGCAGGCTTTAGTTATGGCAGCTTAGTCACAGGGATTTGGAGGAAGGTTTTATTGGAAGCTAGAGAGACATCTGAGTCTTTTGTTTCCCAGCAGACGTTGGTTCCGTAGCGTCGGCGGAGCTTCATTACAGCCGGCCCTGCTCCCTCCCTTATCCCGTCCTCGTCCCCGCCCGTCCCTGCGACTCTTCTGTAACATCGTCTGGAGGTCGCTCGCAAATGAGAGAAGCAGAAGCGCAATAATACCTGCGGAGATGTGAGAGGGGGCTCTCAGCGTAGGTGTCGTCTGCATGCGTGGGTGTCTTTGCCATAGGTGTGTGTTCCTGTGTGAAAACACCACATGTGTGCGCCTGTCAAATAGCTCCTCTGGCACTTTGGTGTCTGTTGTGCCTGGACCACCTATTGTGAGCTCTGATCCTCTTAGCAGGCATCTGTCAAAAGAGCTATATTTACCCACGCTGCTGATCAGAGCACAGAAAACAACAACTTGACAAGAATATGAAACCTTTCAGTTGGTTTCCAGGTGGCAAAATATGCCCGCAAAAGTACAAGATAGGTATGGTAATGACGGCCACGTTGAGAGGGAGCCGATGATGAAGGGAAATGAAGAGCAGGGGGAGGCTGAGCCGCGGTCAGGAAATGTGGAATGCAAATAAACCCAAAATATAACATGAAAAATGGCTGGTAGGGCCTATTCATGTGGGAAAGCGTGATCAGTTCCCAGGCTGAATATGACTCCTCTCCTGCAGAAGAATAGCTGCTCCCAGGAGACACTTGTCATAAAATACCTTCCACACCACCGTGTGGCAGTAAAATAGACTAATAACGCTGTTAAAATAAAACAGGTCACATTCAAGGATGGAGAAACCCGTCCCACTGTTGTGCAATTATCTTCATCTCCATTGCATCGGAGTGCAGCGGCGTGCATGCGTAATGTGTGTGTGTGTCTGATGCCGCTTGTAGTGTGTGTCTGAGTGCATACACCGCATACTCATGTGCTCACCTTCAGCTCGGGGCTGTGCAGAGAATGTATATGTGCCTACTGCAGTCAAAGTCTGGTTAGTAACGTTTGCTGTTTGCCCTTGCTGCAGGTTTGTGTGTGTGTGTGTGTGTGTGTGTGTGCACAGCAGCAGAGGTACACACATCACCTGCTTTGGTGTTTCGAATTTTGTGATTAGCAAGTGTGTGATTGCGTCGCTCCTCGGTGTCGGGGGCTGTGGATGCATCTCGGCAAACGCTGGCGTCCATTATCCGTAAAGCGATAACGCCGCATGCACGCCGCCTGCATGTGTCTGTCACTAGCAGCTATTTGGCTTTATAGCTAAAGTCCTGATTGGAGAAGAATCCTGAGGGGAGATGGAGCTCTCCCTGGCTAGACTCCAGCTCTGTCCATCCTATTTTAATTACCTATGGCTCCCACCCAGGGGAATGTCTCCCTTCTTCTCCTCCTCTTTATCATCCCTTCTCTCTCCTTTCATCTCCCTGCTTTTTCTCTGTGAGCGTCTCCTCTTTTCATCCCTCTCTTTTCCTCATTTACGTCTCTCTCTCTATTTTCTATCCTTTCTCCCCCCCATTGTACATGCACACATGACTTAACAGGTATCACGGAGCTGCATTAAAAGGCCTATATGCAAAGGTAACCTCCCGCATTAGCATATAAATGACCCTGTGGATTCAATAGCATTTTGGGATATTTAACAGCAAAAGACAGCTTCCTTTAACACTGATTAGGGCTGCACTGAATAGACAGGAAGTCTCTTGAGGAAATATCTCCCCCACCTTGATAAGATAAAGACCTGACACAGAGATTCCATTGCTGAAGAGGCATATGACGGATCTGTGCATGTGTGCATATTTAAATGTCTCAGAGGAAGGAAGCTAAATTTGCAGAATAAATGAAATCGTTGTCACATCCTCTGGATGTGACTGGGAGGAGACGGTTAGCTTCAAATAGCATAAAAACTGGCATGAAAGGGAAAGTAGATGTTCCGGCACCATTAATCGCAGTGCTGAAAACTTGAAACAGTTCTGTTTGTGGCTTTTTTTACTCAGCTAATCTAGTTAGCCACTGGCTATAATCCAGATATGACACTTCCTATTCACTGATTTCAACAAACATGGATTTTACTTTGTTTTTGTTTCGGGACATATTCACTCACCAACTGAATGTTATATGTCCCACTTATGTTTTTCAGGCATGTTTTTACCTGTAAAAATTTAGAACATTGTAACATAAACTTAGAAATAAGGGGGATTTTACAATTTTACCTTTTTGAACTGAATACTGATGAGATGCGGTGGTTTCGTGTGACTTGGAGCCTGTTTTTGTAAATTACTGTTACGCCATCGTGACATATTTTTGTCCAAACTTTGTTTTATCCGTGACCCACCCTGGCTTCCTTTTCTTATCCTTCCTTTAGTTTGATAATCTGTTAATGAAGAGTGCTTGTGGGTTGGTGTGCTGAAGTGTGAAGGTGACCCAGTTCTTCCAGTTTAGCCCATGTCTGAGTCTCTCCCCGCAGGCTAACTTCCTTTATTCCAGGACTGAACCAGGATGTCCTAAAGGAGCCAGTGTCTTAGATTTGAAGTCAGTGCGTTGAGGTCTCTTTATACACCCTCCCCCTCTTTAATCCGGCTTTATAGATCAATATATCTTTTTTATTTTTTTATTTGGATGTTTTAATAACACATTCAACATTCGGAATCACCCGAACGTCGCATCATACAAAGAAATGTTTACAACACAGGCCATGTCTAAAAGACTCTGTTTCAAATAATAATTTAATTTATTTTCAATTATTTTCCATTATTGACGTATTGATTTCAAATTAACTCCACTATGTTGCCTGTGTGGATAATGTTGAGACAGAGATCTTGCCCTTTTCCCATCCCCCCCATGCCCCCTGAAAGAAAGGGGGACCCCCCACCTCCATCACGTATGGATGCGGCTCTGTGCTCGTGTGCTCTCGCACCCGTGCACGCCCGCTCACACGCATGCTGCTCGTGTGAGGGCGAACACACCCTTTCCTCTTGCATCTGCTGCAATAGAACGGCTCTGCCTAGCTTGGCTATGGGTTGCTAAGGTAACAAAGCGCAGACTAGAGTGGCTGCAGCAGTGAGAGCGACACACACACACACACACACAGAAAATGCATAGAGGGGGGTGAGTTTTGCCTGTGGACCTGATCACAAGGACGGATTTGAGGATTTGAAACTGTCAAAAAACCAGAGTCTGTGCAACGTGGACTCCTCAGAACAATGAGCGTTTTAGGTCTATATATTGTGACTATATAGTTTGTATAGATGAATGAATTTCAGCATAATATCGGGGTGGAACACGGACCGAGGGCAGAGGAAGCCTTGCATCCTTCAGTCCATGCTAGCCTTTATGCTGACCTGCCTCCAGCTGAGATGCCTTAATTATTAGCCCAACAGATAGTTAAGGACGGGATTAGGGTGTAATATCAGATAAATTACCAGTGAATAAAGGTTTTCCAGCCCAGGTTGTCAATTAGAACAAAGCCACAGTTTACAGGCAGTTTTCCCAGAGAGAAAAGAAAGGCGAGCGGGCTTCGCCTTCAGCTTCTTCTCTTTTTTTAAACATATAAACTGAAATCTTGATATCCAAATCACCTAAGCCATTTTTCATGCTTTTGGGGAAGCTCAATAGATAGGGGACAGCTGTAGGGTCAGAGTCAGGCCAGCAAATGAGGCAGAACACCATTTAACCACTCTAAGGTTGTTTTTCAGGCTAAAATTTAGATTTACCAGGAAAAGACTAGCAGAGGAATGCACTACGCTGTTTCCAGGGTGATGGGCAGAGGGAATCATGGTGAAAACAGGCCGCTGAGTCTGGCTGAAGCAGAAGACAATGATGGTGGTGGAGCGTATGAAAGACTCTGAAGGTGTATAGAGAGGTGGCACCATTTAAAAATGACTTGATGCTTTATATTATGGATCAATGACCTTAATCAATACAGACTCTGATGAAGACGGTCCGCCAGTGTTTGACTGCAGGGCTTCTCTGCGAGTATGTGCACGCTGCTGCAGATGATGCACGCTTTCATGTTGGTTAGAAGAGAAAAGAAAACATCAGCACTAACTAGTTCCATTTATTGGAGGAAAGTATTCACAAACTACTCATACATGCACTGAAGGCATGTTCCTTTCATATAATAATGTGATAATGAGCAGATGTCTGTGTCCAGAATGGAGAAACCCTCACCGACAGTTTTGCTACTAATTGGACATTTACTGGATTTTAAATGAAGAAAACAAGTAGGCTGACTGACTAAACAACACTGGTAACAGACACATGAAGAGCGTCAGCCGCACGGAGCAGCAGCTCTGAATGTCAGTCTGATGATCTCATCAATAACGCTGCCCACAGAACTCTTATGAAACTGAAAATACACCGTTCTCTGAGGCCGATTCTGCCTCCCTCTCTGCCTTCAAAACAAGGCAGTATCTGCGGCGTGTTGCTCACAGCGTGGCAGTCAAACCGATTTTAATTGGAGCCAAGACGTGCAGCTACAGTAACGACCATTCGTGTCAACTTTAATCTCCATTTGTGTCATTTTTAATCTCTATTTTCCTCATTTCTCAGCTGCATCGTAGGATGCAGAGACCACGCTAATCGCTCATGGAGCATATCTTTAATTTAAGCGTCCGACCTTTCAGCAATGACACAGCAGCAAACCCGGCTCGCTCTGTTATGCGCGAACTGATAAATCAGACTCAGTGTTCCCTCTTCTTTTAACCAGACCTGGAATTTCATTCCAGTGACCCGCCGAGCATACAGGGAACCTGCATCCCACCCGTCTCACATTAAGAGTTGTGGAAACACAGACCAGTGTTGCCAAGTACACAACTCTGTGTGTGTGTCTGTGTATGTGTGTGTGTGTGTGTGTGTGTGTGTGTGTGTGTGTGTGTGTGTGTGTGTGTGTGTGTGTGTGTGTGTGTGTGTGTGTGTGTGTGTGTGTGTGTGTTTATCGTCTGGGTGCATCTTTGGGCACAGAATAGCAGCTGTTATCACCTTAGCAACTAAGACATTTCGCTCCCTACCTGTCCTACATGGGTTTTTATCCTGGAACAGACAAGCTAAGAGATGGAAATGAAAAGAGGAGCTGGGTGAGCGAGGGAGAGGGGTGAGGATGAAAGGAAACCAGTGGTGGGTGTGGGGTTGGGTGGGGGCTGGTATTCAGCTTGAGTTGCAGGGAAGCAAGATTCATTCTTTCTCAAATCTGCCTTTTTATTCATCTTCCCAATCACGCACTTTGATTCCCCCCCCCATTTCTCTATATATCCGCTCATCTTCTTTCAAAGATTCCTTGTGTGACTGCTGTTTTGCCATGCTGCGGGCTGCAGGGCTGGGAAGCGCGTGTACAGGAAAGCTCTCCCTCACCCTGAAATACGTCTTTGATGGCGTCTCCGCTGCATGTTATGGGTGGCCATAACTTATGTGCAGCATATTATTCCACTGTCAGTGCGTTATAGCCATGCTGATGTGCAGCGTGGGGCTTGTTTAGGTAATGACGACTGCTTCCATTTTTTATTCATGCTGAGTCCATGTTTTTTTTTGTACGCCAACCCTCTCTGCAGCACTCTCAACTTAAATCTAACGGCATTCATGGGAGGCGGGCTGTTTCATGTTTCAAGTATGCTAGTGGTGTTAGCCTTGGCTAATGGACTCTGTATGTGCATACATGATGTGCAACCTATGACCCCTCTGTGGCTTTTTTATAGGAAAGAAAACTTTTTTCCCTTGCCCACGATTTAAGACATTTTTTTTCCTGACCTTTAGCGAGCTGTTTTCCACAGTTGTTGCCTTTTCCTCCCTCCACCCCTCATCAACACCAGCTACTCCATCCTTCCCTCTATTACCATCAGCAAAGCTTCCACATGTCTGCAGATTCAGAGAAAGGAACCCTACCACCTAAAAAAGGCTTTTTTATCCTCGTGACTGTTTTGTTGCTGGGCCGTGAGCATCTTCTCCAGCACCATAGAATCCTATTAAAGAATCAGGCAGTAAGTGGAGGGATATTAGCTCCCTGCTGCTGACAGGTTGGTGACAACAGTCACTCCGCTGCACTACTAACCCCATGCACATCCCCTCACACACACACACACACACACACACACACACACACACATTTAACACACCTGTTGAATAAGAAATCTGTCAAAATGTCGCACTCGCGTGTTCACACCAAAGGCCCGACGATGAAATTGTTCTCTCCCGTCTCTCTGTTAACAGTGCCCGTGTGCTGCTGCCATGGGGACCGTAGCACCTCCCCTCACATTTCTCCTCCTGCTGCTTCATCTGGCTGAGGGCTCATTCCCAGAGGAACCCAGTCCTCTCAGCTACGTCCCCATAGAGGGTACGTAGGTCTGGATCCGTGTGTGTGTGTGTGTGTGTGTGTGTGTGTGTGTGTGTGTGTGTGTGTGTGTGTGTGTGTGTGTGTGTGTGTGTGTGTGTGTGTGAGAGAGAGAGAGAGAGAGAGAGCACAGCACTGATGAATGGCTTCGTGCTGGATGTGGAAATCCGAGGTCAAAGGTCGGAGCCTGGGTGCGGCACGGCTTCAAAGCCGCACCAGCCTACAGATGCATTCAAAATGGCTTCACTCCACCTCTCAGCGACAATAAAAAAGAAGGTTGAGACTAAAGGAAGGTGAAATGAGGAATCAGGAGACAATTGGACTGGATGGGGAGATGTAGATGACAGGAGGGAAGGCTGAGGGGTGGACGAGGCAGGCGGAGATGGATTGCTGCGTCCTCCCTGCCTCCCCTGCAGTCAAGGACAATGAGACAGTTTCCTAATCCATCTCCTACACATGAGGGATTCCTGTGGAAACCTTTGTCCTCCTGTTGGAAACTTCCTGAGAGTCTGAGGCAGTAGACATGGAAGCAGGAACCTTTGCAGGGACCGCACTCACACCTTTTATGGCCCGGCAACAAACAGAGCACCATCGCTGTTCCGGGTGCCTTTTAGCTTTGCTTTCCTAAAGAAAAACGCCGTCAGTAAGTGAACGGATTAGTGAAGCTCGGTGTTGTTCTGTCTTCCTGCCAGTGGTGCGGAGGTATCCCATATTCTTGGGCAGGGCTCATCGCTCCGCTCTGAGGCAGGAGCTGCACATCCAGACGGTCCTCCAAGTCAACCGCACGCTCTACATAGGTGCCAGGTAACCGAAGCCTCCAACCGTCTCCATCACATTAGCATCCCTTCATTTTCATTTGATGAGGCAGCTTCTCCCCAGTAGCAGCTGGTTAAAAAGGAAAAAAAGTTTTTTTTTTTCTCTCTGTCATATTAAATGTCAAGTGGAGGCTGAATGTTTTGACATTATTCTTTAAGGAAATAAATCGCTTTGCTCCAGCTGTGGCCCCCTGAGCCAAATCTGAAGCTCGTGGGTTTGAGTTATTATGTGTGAATGCGCCGTGCAGAGCATAAAACCCCATATCATTAAAATGAGGATTAGAGGGAGATTATCCACCAAAAATCTAATAATGACCCGGCATGGAGATTGAGGCATGTACGCCGCAGAGAAACAGGCTGATGGCTGATCCGTGCACAGATTACAGGACCCAAAAAAGGACTTTTCCAGCAAATGACATGTCATTTTTTTGACTTATAACAGAAACCTTTTACAGTATCAGTGAAATATTACCTCTCTGACACACCAAAAACAGAATTCCACATGCTCAAATCAACACAAATGCACTTCTGTCCAAAACAACAAATGAAATGTGTGTTTTGCAGAGATGATTTGTACAGGGTTGAGCTGGACAACATGGCAGGAGATGAGATGTTCTACAGCAAGGTAAGAGCAGACTCTATGGAGTCAGGCGCCAACAGTAACCAGGCCTTGAACGCTGCGCTTTCTTCCAGAAACGAACCTGGGAGTCTAACAAGAATGACATTCGAGTGTGTCGGATGAAGGGCAAACATGAGGTATGAGATCCTCCCTCTGATACACCGACACCGTCTTCATCATCGCATTAATAAAACGGGAGCTGTAAAACACTTTAACTTCCTCTTCCTTGAGTACATTTCCATAAATACTACCTCCACCTCACATTGTAAGCATGTTACTGAGCCCAGAAGAGCCACTTGATGCCTGAAGGCCACATTTTTTCCCACCTATATTGTGTCATTTGTCTTCTGACGTTTGCTTTATGATGAGAGTCAAAAGAACAGAACAATTCTGAAGTGATAGTTCACAATGTTCTGAGATATGGAGGTAATGTCATCAAATCTGCCAGAGATTTCATGGGACATCTGCTCAGTTGACAGAGCGTACTTCCTGATAATATAAACTTTATTTTGTCCTCTGGCCAAATCCAGTCTGGGTTCAACACGTTAAAAAAGAGACAATGGGAAACATTATAGGGCAATGTGAGCAGGGTAACATGGCCTAAGGGAGGAAAAAGTAATTGAAATCACTTTAGGAAGGTTATAAGCAGGAGTGTGTGTGTGTGTGTGTGTGTGTGTGTGTGTGTGTGTGTGTGTGTGT
>BJFM01003812.1:0-21073 GCA_016586285.1 Arothron firmamentum | reverse complement strand
CTCTCTCTCTCTCTCGCTCTCTCTCCCACAACAGGACAGTTGAGAACAATCAATGTATTATCAGTGGATTATCGGTATTCATACACAGACACGGCAAAAACCCCAGAAAACTCGTGCCCGACCCTGAGAAGCAGCAGAAGGGGCCTGTGGAATTCTCAGCTCTGTTGTAATCCCCCTCTGAGGGCCTCAGCCTGGCCTCCACTGGTATTTGCATCTTTTAAAATAGAGCCCCTTGATTTGAATTGCTCGGAGGTGGGCGGCCGAGCCGTGCACCTCACACGCGAGTCCCCCATCTCACACTGGGCCTCTGAACATTTACCAGTCAGGTATTTTATTTTGAAAATAGCCTTTAAATTTACATTGAACCTCCCCTCAGTTTGTCAGAATGAAAGAGAAAGGGTTAGATTATGAAATAGTGCTTTTGTGGTTGCAGGACTGAGAAGCAACATGTGTGAGTGCAACATCGTGTCAGAGGCAAGGTCAAATTCATAATTTATCAGACCGCTGGTACATTGACACTGAAGGCTTTTACACCCATATGAAATTGGCCTTTGTAAAGATAACACAGTTACACATTTAGCTGGATGATAACACACGCAGGGGGGACAATGTGTTCAGAGTTGAACACAGACATCTGCCAAAATGTGGCGTACCTGTGGAAAAGCTTCCATTCATGTACAGGTGACAGCAGTAATGTCAGCTAACGGGAGATGCGCAGAGCTTTTTATGCGCCTTATCGGGGGATTCCACGGCAGACGCTTTTGCCTGTTGTGGAATGCAGACTCTCGGGGGAGCTAAAGGTCATGCCGGAGACTAACGTTTTTGCACAGGTCATCACTGATATGCGGGTCTGAGAGTAAACGCTGCTCCGAGCTGTGGGAAGCCGCATCATCTGTTTCAACATTGACAGACACTTAAAACGTCTTTAAATACATATTTATTGAACAATTTAGCACAAGTTTTGCTAGTTCCAGCTCCTCAGCTGTACCTTTTTGAAGCCTTATGTCAAAGCTAATGCTTCAGCCAACAGCTTGATGCATGTTTTGAAAGAATTAATAAGATACATCCATTAAATCTGAGTTTACTTGGTGTTGCCTGCAAATATACAGCGAGAGCGAGGGGTGAAAAAGCATGTCCATGTGCAGTTGTAGAAACAGGGGCTGTTGATGGGGCATCTGTGTCATTCTGGCTCACAGCAAAGGACAAGAATAGAACGTGTTGAAGAAGAAGCTCAATGTCAAATGCCGGGGAGAAGGGTGGGTGCCGCATAGCTGACATTGAGGTTGAGAGTCCGTCTGCCTGCAGTGGACTCAAGCCAAGTACAGTAGGCGACATTACGGTCAAATCATGCACAAATGTCAGCACAGGTTGCAGTTCGATTATTTAAGAGAATCAACTTAAACAGAGGCAAAGTGGTGTTATGGAAAGGTAAAAACCACCAAAGACAGTTTGGACGCTGAAGAAAATGGCCACGTTTTAGTTTCTTTGTTGATTTTGCTCTTATGTAACAGAGCCAGTATTGTGAGGCGGGCTACGAGTCTTCAGGGAACTGTTTTCATGGGGAAGTCTGAGCATTTTTCAGATCCACCTTAAAAACACGGCCTGTGGAGAGTCGGGAACGCGCAGGCCTTCCTTCTCCGTCTCTCCCTGCAGTGGGAAACTGTGTCAGTAGGACAGACCATCCACATGGGCTGACAGGCTGCTGCAGCGGAGCGAAGGGCGGCTCATCCAATCACAGCCGGCCGCCGAAGGTCCACCGGCCAACGGGCGCGCCGGAGCAGAAGGGGGGGGAGGCGGGGCGTCTGTGTTGCTAGATTGAGCCTGCTGAATGAGTGTTGTAAGGAATGCTCACAGACAGGAGTTATATAACTGCACCGTGAGGGAGGGGTGGAGGGCAACCTGAGAGAAAAACAGGGAGGGAAATTTTTTTTTTCTTTTTTTTTTTTCCACTGCATGCCTCCAGCTGCCATGATCACTCGGAGTATTTTAGTCAACCGTTTCAGAGGCAGCTGAATTTGTCATTAAAATGGGGGGTGAAGGAGTGGAAAGTTGGGTTTTCCAGTAACGCTGCAGCAATTCTTCCCCAATCGCATAACAGGCCGACGCGGTTTTCCGTGCACTCTTCTGATTAGTGGTGCAGGAGGGATTTTTGCAAATCAATTTAAAGCCTTAGAGATGGCAAAACGGAGCACGGCTGTGGGACGAGAGGTTGTTTTCTGTCGAGAAAAAAGCGCCATCATGTGTGGGAATGTCATGTGACTCCATGTTTGTGTTTGCTGGGCCTGTTTGCAGAACAATTCATCTTCTATCTGTCTCTCTTGATGAGGCCCTCAAAGCGCTTGTATTAGCGACCGCTGGATTTGCCTTTGTTTTGGTTTCGGAAATGTGTTAATGATTGACTCAAACGCGCGATAAAAAAAAACATTTACAGACTGTTTTCTTATAAATCACAAACCTTACTAAATTGCCCGACTAAATAGCGCCCTAAACAGTGTGAGATTGCCTCCAGGCAGCTTGCCCTCCGACAGATTCCTCTCAGACTAAGCTGAAACTCAAGGAGCTGCGGGAGGACGCCAGCAAAGACAGGTGAAATTACTCAACATGCAGAAAAGGCTTCGCAGCTGCCTCTGGTATCAGCAGAGGGAGGCCTCCCGAGAGAACTCAAAACTCAAAGAGTAACAGAAATCCTACATCCAGTGAGAAAATAGAAAGAAGACTGAGAAAACCTCAGTGGGGAGATTTTCACTGTTGCAGCATCCAGATAGATGAGCAGAAATTACTGATCAAGAAATTGCACTTGTGGTGATTGCACATCATGACTGGAAATTTGCATTCTGATGAGTACTGGAGGTATGGATCACAGGCTAACAGTGTTGGTCCTGCAGAACCTCTGGATCAGTCGGTCACAGAAGCTTCGGGCCTGCATTAGGTGTCCGTGTTTGTGTCATGTTCCTGGATAATCCGCCAGTGTTGATCTGCTAACCTGAGACTCCAGAATTATGACTCAGTTCTGTGGAGTCTGTCAAGGATTCACTTTCTGTGTAATTCTGTTTTGTTGCGGTTTTTCATTTTCACCCCTTTGACGTTGATGTTCCATCTCTGTTCCTGCAGCTCAGATCGAGGTCATCCCCTGTAAGATCTGTGGGGACAAGTCCTCAGGAATCCACTATGGAGTCATCACCTGCGAAGGCTGCAAGGTGAGGAGGAAAAACCTTCATCAAT
Source organism: Arothron firmamentum (assembly GCA_016586285.1). NCBI lineage: Eukaryota > Metazoa > Chordata > Actinopteri > Tetraodontiformes > Tetraodontidae > Arothron > Arothron firmamentum. The sequence continues at coordinate 17,851 of BJFM01003812.1, read as the reverse complement.
CTGATGTTGCTTCACTCCAAACAGTGCTTTTTTAAAATAAAATAAAAAATCCGCCAATGTGCCAGCAGCTGACTGTGTTTCTGTTTGTTTAGGGCTTCTTCCGTCGCAGTCAGCAGAACAACGCCATGTATTCTTGTTCCCGCCAGAGGAACTGTCTGATCGACCGGACTAACCGTAACCGTTGCCAGCACTGCCGCCTGCAGAAGTGCCTGGCGCTGGGCATGAGCCGAGACGGTGAGCGGGCACAAAGAAGGCACTGTGCTCATTTATATAACGCTGTTGGCCATGAAACACACTGATTAAGGAGGGGGAAATAACCACAGGGAAGAGGAAAGATTATTAAATAAGAACTTCTGGATGATTTGGGATTGGAGTTTTTATTTTTCATTTAAAAATATAAGGACCTTGGCTTAAGCCCGAGTGAATGCTAGTCTGTTCATCCCATTTATTTTAAAGCTGATACCAGGGGAATATGAAGCCCTATAATATCCACCGGAGCTGACAGGTCACAGGCCTGGAACATGCAACGCATACGGAGAGCACGGATGTAATCTAAGCGGGACAGAAATATCCGAGCAGAGATTTAAGAAGCTTGTCACATGTGTGTGATTGAGGGAGCTTCTCTCTGAACCAGCACAGCTGTCTTTGTACTCGTACTTTTCATATCTAAATGCCTGTTTTCCTGCTACAGCGGTCAAGTTTGGTCGCATGTCCAAGAAGCAGCGCGACAGCCTCTATGCCGAGGTGCAGAAGCACCAGAAGTCCCAGGAGGGTGCAGGCGCGGGGGGCGGGGGCTCCACCGCTCTGTCCTTACCCAAGGACGATGGCGTCTGCGGCGGCAGCGGGGAGGACGCAGAGGAGGGCCTGAGCCGATCGTACAGCACCGGGGGCTCCAGCTCCACCCTCAGCGACCTGGATGACATCGCGGCCTTGCCGGACCTGTTCGACCTGCCCCTCACCCCCGAGGAGGCCAGCGAGTACTGCAGCCTGGAGCTGCTGGGCGGAGGAGGGGCCAGCACCGGCAACACCTCCAATTCGTCATCTGCTTCTTCCTCTTCCTCGTCCCTGTCCAATCAGAACTCCCCGCAGCAAACTGTGCTGGACGGGGCCGACGGCAGCGGGATCCAGCTGCTGCACACACACTCGACAACACATCCACTGCTGGTTAACACACAGAAGTTGCTGGACAATCTGCCAGACGACTGCTCAATAACAGACCTCGGTGAGCATTTACAGCAGCAAATATCCATTATTACATACATTTGTTATCGTGAATAAATACATTTATGTTTCATATTGCATCTTTTCAGAGCACATCACTCAGAGCATCGTAAAGTCTCACCTAGAGACGTGCCAGTACAGCGCTGAAGACATGAAGAGGTTCACCTGGGTGCAATATTCCGCCGAGGAGACGCGCGCCTACCAGAACAAGGTGTGCGGTTAACACCGGAAACAGGCAAAAACAGCCCAGCTGCTGCCGCGTTTGACCTCAGCGAACTCCTTTCCTGTGTCCTTTCTGCAGTCGGCTGAGTGGATGTGGCAGCAGTGCGCACACCACATCACCAACGCCATCCAGTACGTGGTGGAGTTTGCCAAGCGCATCGCTGGCTTCATGGACCTGTGCCAGAACGATCAGATCATTCTGCTGAAAGCAGGTCAGCATGCGGCCACGAGGCCCCTCGCCTCTGGTGTGCTTCTAACTTTTTGCCAAGGAAACAGAGCATTACACAAAATCTGGTCGAACAAAACAGCGTTGATATTCCACGCAGGCTTTCCATGCACTCACGTAGTCGTGAATGTATGCTGTCCACAAATCTGGGTCAAAATTATTTACCTTCTCTATCTTGTGTTATGCCTTTTGGAGTATCTTGGCCCCTCCCCCCTGTGTGTCCCCCCGCTACCTTCCTCCTTCCACTTCTTTGTCCATCTCTCCATGTCTCTGCTTCTGTCTGTGGCCCACCACTGCAGGATGCCTGGAGGTCCTGCTGATCCGCATGTGCAGAGTTTTCAACGTCAACAACGGCACCATTTTCTTTAACGGGAAGTTCGCTGCGCCTCAGTTCTTCAAGGCGCTCGGTGAGAATCATCTCCTCAAGCACATTCATAATCAGCGGCAGCACGTTAGCATGCTTCTCATCTCACGCAACGTGCGGTCAACCATAGAGCTTCCAGCCATTTCCGTGTTTTTGTCGCGGCTGACCTCCTGCGTTTGTGCAGGGTGCGATGACCTGGTCAGTGCCGTGTTCGACCTGGGAAAAGGTCTCTGCCGTCTGCAGCTCACTGATGAAGAGATGGCTCTGTTCAGCGCTACCGTCCTTCTGTCTCCTGGTGATTTCCCACACGTACACTGTTTTTCACGTATGCAGATCAAAACAACGCGTCCAGACGACGCTCAAAGTCGGGAGCTGCTGGTTCACGTTTCCCTTTCTTTCCTGTAGATCGGCCGTGGCTAAAAGAAGGCCAGAAGGTCCAGAAACTCCAGGAGAAGGTCTACCTGGCACTGCAGCACAGCCTACACAAGAGCGTCTCTGACGAGAAACTGGACAAGGTGAAGCCGAGCGTCCCCGAAGCGTGCGCCCATAGACGCGCGTCTGGAAACTCACCTGTCTGCTCCTCTCGCTCTCACAGATGCTGTCCAAGCTGCCCACAATGAAGTCTATTTGCAACCTCCACATCGATAAGCTGGAGTTTTTCCGTCTGGTCCACCCGGAAACGGCCTACAGCTTCCCGCCGCTGTACCGGGAAGTGTTCGGCAGCGAGATGTCTCTGCCGGACTCCACCGACAGCTAGGCGCGGGCGGGGCGGTGGCGATGGAGGGAGTTTATACTGAGCGGTAGGGAAGCGCGAGGAGAGACAGAGCAGGAGAAAGATGTCAAAGCTCAGCAACCAGCAATTAAAGAGACAATCCAGGATGTTAAATACTACATCTCCCATGATCCCAAAGTAGTCCTCCACTTTCCTAGCAGGCAGAAGCACCTTACACTACAGACCGAACATGCTCATGGTCCTCTGCACACTGTAGCATTAACAACAAACAATTCAACGGGCGGGACGCAGCCGCCCAGTTGAGCACCAGATCCTCTGAGGATCGCTAAACCATTTATGAATGTACCTCATTGATAAGCACCAGAGCACCATCCAGAACCCAACATCGAATGTACAAACCCTGTCACTCTGCGGAAAAAAAAAAAAAAAATCAAAAAAAAGCATTTTAACCCTGGACTCAGACTCACATCAGAACCTCCTTTTTTAGTTTCTGCACCTCAGCAGAGTGAGCTTGCTCACGCAGGTTTGCACCGACCACCACAATAGGGACCAAGATCATGGGTCATTCTCAGTGCTTTAGCACGGAGCAGGCTGACCTCCACAACCAGTTTAGAACCAGTCTCACAGAGTTAGACAGTGTTTGGTGCTGCCTCCACGTAGGCTCTTGTGATGCAATGAGAAACCTCAGTCCCACACACCCCTTTTCCTTGTAAATGCCACTTATAGAGAAAGAACAAGAAGAAAATTATCTTTAATTTATATACACGTTTATAAGCAGATATTTTAAATGAGAATGTAAATAGATGACTATATAAGTATATGGAGAGATTTAGGAAGTGAGAAAGAGAGAGAGAGAGTTGGATAGAAGAGTGGATAGTAAGGTGTACATAAGGGGGGAAGATGACGGATCTTTCAACGACTGATGATATTTTTGGGGGGGACTCCAGTCGTTTTTCTGGGCCATTTCCTCTGTTGACAGTACTCTCAGGTTTCTGCGGCAGTGACCCCCCCTTCTTGCCCTGGACGGGCTCTGGGCGCCGCCACTAAGCGCGACCAGGATGGACACATTGCAAAGGGTGGCGTGGTCCGGCCGGGGGGGGGGGCACGCTTGGAGGAAAAATGACATTTAGCTGCAAGCGTTCGGACGCCGCGATCGCCGCTTCTGCACCATCCCAAAGAGGAAAACGAGGACAGTAAAGAGGACGCAGGGCAAAATATGACTATAATACCTGTATGATAACAGGGGAGACGCAGGGTCCCCCCACTTGTTCCTTACCAGCAGTAGAGTCGAGTAGGTGTGGTAACGTGTCTTTCACTCATGTTTCATTTGGCTGGAACGACGATGATTCACAACATGTATCATAAAACCTCCTCGCTGGTTGGAGCAACTGTATTATTTTGTACATTTGCTGTTCCTCTCTCCTTTAGTCCTGAACCCAACACTTTCTGAAGCACTTATATGTCCCCTTCCGCACCAGACACTAGTCTAAGGCCAGACAGAGCTACCAGCTGCCCCCCTGAGTTGGGCCTCAATGCCATTTGAGACTTAGGAACCTTTCAGTCTGTTTATTTGTGTTGATTCAGACCTATCGCACAAACCCGTTTTGTTTTGTTTTGTTGCATTTTCTCATGTACATATGACACTTTTTTGAAGGTCGTTGTGGCCACGATTGGATCACGATGACTGTCTTACATGGGGTGCTGTGAAGATTTGGAGCGGGTCCGAGGACCCGCCGCCTGCCGCTCAGGGAGTTAGCTGTGATCTCTTGTCCCTTTATCACCAGTGTCATTGATTTCGCTCCTCACTGACCTCTGCACCTAAGACGATAACAATAATCACTGTGGACGTAAGGTCTTTTTTTTTTTTTTTTTTTTGTGACTGTCACTCAAAGTGTCAAAGCCCTCCCCATTTGTCCTGTTGTAACACAAAAACTAGGAAACATAGGAATAAAAAAAGAAAGAGAAAAGAAATCAGGTAGTGTTAAAGATAAATTTCGTTATCGGGACGTAATGTTTCTTTTGCTGTGATTTCCATTTATTCGTCAGTCCTTTATCCACCGCTTTATTTACATGTCTCCACATATGTCTTGTAAAGTCAGTGATTTTTTTTTAAACTGAAGAACGATTAGGAAAAGTACAAATGATGAACAGTTTGTCTTCCTTTTCCTTCTCCGTTATGACAAAATGTACAAAAATTCTAATACTAGTCCAACAGTAACTGAATCACACAGCGCGCAATATTCGTTGTCGTCGAATGGGATACATTATATGTGGTTTTAAGAATGTAATAAATTGTTTCCTTTTTCTTTTGAAGTATTTGGGTGAGTCTTATTGATCTTGAATCAGATTTCCATGTCATGATTTCCCTGTGTGGTTTCTTCTATTATAATCTGCAAATTTTGGCTCGAGTGTTATCTTTTCAAATATTATTGTGGGATTCTTTCTTTGCCCAAAGAAGGCAGCAGCGGTGAGCATCGGAATAAATTGTCTAAACCGGGAGGTAAATGATGCATTTGCCTGGTGAAGTCAGCAGAGTGTGTTGACCCACTTGCAGTGTTGTGGATGGCGGAGCCTCCCACACGGAGCAGCAGCCAGGAAAGTGTGGTTGCTTAGCGAGTTTCACATCTACGGTGCAAAGTTCGAAGACGTCTAGTCACCGTCCCGGCGCTGGAAGCTGCACACTTGCGGTTCGAGTTCTCTAAATCAGCACGTTTCTCTTTGTGTTCCGTGTAGTAACACATGCGAGATGTCTGTAGCGGGGATTAAGAAGCAGTTTTACAAAGCAAGCCAGGTAAGCGCACAACTTCGGAACTTTAGCAGGTATCTTAGCTAGCTCCCATGGCGAGTTTGGACTAGCTTCGAGCTACCAAGTTAACCATAAATAAAAACACGGGCCGCTGGTAAAGCAGTTTGAATGGCACGCTTTAACCAGTTCTAAATAATCTATTCATTCAAATGTTTTTAATAATTTAAGAAGGTTTAACTGCTCTGCTATAAGTGTGATGAGTCCTGTGTCACTTATGTTAAAGTAATATCGCTAATGCTAATTTAGCAATTACTTTAGCATGTAAACATATTTGCCTTAACGGTAATGTAATGAAATAATTAACTCAAACTTCACGTACTTATCCTTTAGTTAGGATAGGCGTCGCAGGTTAGTTCCCTTAACTATGAATGAACTATCTTGCGTGTGTTTTAATCTGTCTTTACTCAAAGTTGACGCTCAACAGTGTTCAGGCATTGAAAGGGTTAAAGTTTCAGGTTTGACGAGATTCTTCTACCCTCATGCTTTACGTTCTGTCAAAGTTTCTGCTCGTTTGTGGTGTTTTGCCATTAAGCGACACATCCCTTCTGTGAAGCCAGTTACAGCATGTTTGTTCAGGTGTGTTATAGCCGGCATATTCGTGCAAAAAGTCTCCAAACTGTGATAGAAAGAGGCCGCCGCACACGTCAGGCCGGTGAATCAGATTCCTGCTGTCAGCTTCCATCTGACCTGTATGCGAATCATCCCCAGCTCTGATGTCACTGTCAGAGAATGCAGCTTAACAGCTGACACCTGGTCAGGAAATTTAGAAATAAAATTAGGTTGACGGTCATATTTCAAACATGTTCGCCTCAGCCTTGCGGCCCTGCATTTGTGGCATCAGAATATCTCCAAGTCACTCAGCCGGATTTTTTCCTCTGACTTTAAACCTTCAAAATAAACAGCACCCTTTTAGGTTAAACAACACAAGTTGTTGGCTTCAGAAACTCAGTCTAATAAACCAGCGTCCCGCTCACGTCCTGGCTTTGGAAGACCATGTTAGGTGGCTGCTCCTGGCTCCACTGGGTGTGTGTGGAATTCTTCTGATTTACCAGTAATTGGTGCATCAGTAACAGCATCAGCAGGGTGCGGTTATGGTTTAGATGAACCTATCTCCATTGAACCCACGGGGCAAAGAATTTGGGCCAAAAGTTGTTTAAAATTGAATTTGTGAAACCCTGAACACAAAAACGTTTTTAGACAAGATCAAGAAAAAGCTAATGTGGTTAGAATGTTTACTGAAGGAGAGGGGGAATCCACAAGTACTGGAGCTAACGAGGCTTCATAATGGAACAGGACCTTGTTCCTTTTTTTTTAATTTATGAAGTTTAATGGGTAGAGTTGTAATTGCAATTAAAGGCTTAGTATTGGGTGTGAAGTGCACATTTTAACTGTGTGCTCGACTAACAATAACAGCACATTCTGTGCTAAAGTGCTGTTGAATGAAACAAGTTAATGCAACAGAAAGAGAGCGGAAAATCCCACTTTAATCCCTTCCTATCATTGGAATGCATCCCGTGATGATTTCTCTGTCAGCGTATGTGTCGTGCTGTCAGATTTTTACAATGCAAGATCCTGTAAGCAATAATGCTGTGAGTTGTTCTGGTTGTTGTGTTTTCAGATGGTCAGTGAAAAGGTTGGAGGAGCAGAGGGGACCAAGCTGGATGAAGACTTCAAGGACCTCGAAAGGGTAACATGCAAATTTACATCTCAAGAGAATATCTGTTCTAAAAAAAACTTCTTTTGGTTGACTACAAAAGATCATTGTGGCGGATTCCTCTTTCTCCAGAAAGCAGACGTGACCAGCAAAGCCGTGGTGGACATCATCAGTAAAATATCAGAGTACCTCCAACAAAACCCAGCAGCCAGAACCAAGCTGGCCATGCTCGGCACAGTGTCCAAAATCCGCGGGCAGGCAAAGAGCCTGGACTACCCCCAGCCCGAGGGCATCCTGGGGGAGTGTATGACCAAGTATGGACAAGACATGGGCCAGAACACCGACTTTGGTGAGAACCCTGACGAGCAGCGGGTGTAATTTAGTGACTGATCGTTAAAATGGGATCACATGCCAACGTCCAGCTTGTTTTTCTTCATTCCAGGTGGGGCTCTTATAGATTTTGGGGAGTCCATGTTAACATTGGCCAAGGTCAAGGATTCTCTGGACATTGATGTGAAGCAGAACTTCATTGACCCACTACAGATTTTCGTTGATAAGGACATCAAAGACATTCAGGTAAGTCAAGCAGGGCAAGATACAAGAAAAGAAATATAGAAATACCATCATAAGAATCCCGAGCGGGTCCTTTCAGCATCATCTGAAGAAGCTGGAGGGCCGACGCCTGGACTACGATTACAAGAAGAAGCGTCAGGGTAAAATCCAGGATGAGGAGATCCGGCAGGCTCTGGAGAAGTTCCACGAGTCTAAAGAACTGGCTGAGGGCTCCATGCACAACCTGCTGGAAACGGACGTGAGTCACCCGTAGGCTGTCTCTGATGGCGAATAGCTGTAGGCTCGACGTGTCGAGTGGTAGATTTACGCTTGTGCATTACACATGCGCGTTGCCTGCTGCTCAGCTTCACGGCTGCCCAACCACATTTCATCCTCAAGGACAAGGTGTGTGTCGGCTGCCATGATGGGTGGTTTTCATCCACAAAGAGCTCGTCAAACCAGTTTGTTTGGTTTTTTTCTTCCCTAAAGCCTACATGACAGTGATCAGAGCCTGTCAACTAATAACAACAGCTTTTATACACGTGTGTGTGTGTGTGTGTGTAGATGTAAAAACACTGTTTTCCAGACTTCTTTTTCCACTGTGTGTGTGTATATTGTGTATAGGAGGAGCAGGTGAGTCACCTGTTGGCTTTAGCGGAGTCTATGGTGCAGTACCACAAACAGGCCTCTCAGATCCTGGAGGCGCTCTCAGAGAAACTGGTCAAAAGGTCAGTGACACCACACCTGGAAAGTACCATCTTTTTACCCAATGAGAGATGACTCAGGAGTTTTATTTTTAAGGATGGAAACACACGTGGCTAAATGTATCTATTATATAATTTTTTTTTTTCGAATGAATACACATGTTCTTGTAATGTGCAGGGTAGGCGAAGCTCAGTCCCGACCAAAGCGGGAATACACCCCCAAACCCAGGCCATCCTGCGACTATGGACATGCGGACAACTCTAACGGAGGATACACACCAGCTGCAACGAGCCCTCCGTTTTACTCTGCAGGTAATGTCATGCATCCCTACGTGTGTGTGTGTGTGTGTGTGTGCGTGTGTGTGTTTGAGAAGGGCCTCTTACCAGTTTGGTATGTGTGGAAGTGAATCTTATGAGTGTTTCCTCCTGTGACATTAAGCAGCCCCAGCACAGTATCCAGCTGCATCCTTCCAACGAGCCTCCATCAAGAGCCGACCCTGTGAGTGAGAAACACGAAGGTTCTGTCAAGTCTCGCAACTTTTGACTCACTCAGACGTGGAATAACACTGGTGGAGTGTGTGTGTGTGTGTGTGTGTTCAGACGGTGTTGAGTTCCCTAAGAGAGCCTTGGGGCTGGCAGGGTGTGACTGTCTCTGGCCCAGGCTGCAGTTATATATATTCTCCTAAAGTATCCAGATGATCTTAAGTACAGTAATTGAGCTGAGTTGTGTATATCTGACAGTCTGTAGCATTCGCTGTGGAGAATCTTCTGAAGCTCGAGAGTCATTACAATACACACCTGTTGAGCTTAAAGAAATAAATCAGGGATTTCCTCTTGAACTTCAGAAGAATCTTTCTTGAGTTCACAATTCACAATTTCCTGCCTACAATAACACCCCCAAATCCTTTTCTACCTGATAATCAGATACACCTCCTCCAAGTACTAATCTTGTTGAAGGCAAATGTCAGATCTTTTCCTAGAGTCACACCTCCATCCCATGTCCTCACTGTCCGCAGCTGAGCCGTGCTGCAGAGCTCTGTATGACTTTGAGCCAGAGAACGACGGAGAGCTGGGCTTCCGCGAGGGCGACGTGATCAGACTGCTCAGCCGAATCGACGAGAACTGGCTGGAGGGATCCCTCGGCAGTCGGTCGGGATACTTCCCCGTCAACTACGTCGAAGTGACGGTGCCTCTGCCAAACTGAAAACAGCCAAGGAAGAGAGGAAAGGAGCATCAAGTCAGTAATCAGAGGATATGGTCATAGTGATTAAATGGGGACTTTCTCTTTGGGTGAACTGCTTTTTACTTCGGTCAGGATTTACTTTCTTCTTTAAAAGGGAAGGATGAAGGGATTCAAACTAGCATTTACTTTGTCCTAAAGTCTTAACATTCCTTATCTAGGCACCTGTACACTCTGTGACATGCACTACCATCACCAGATCTGACGAAGAAACACTTTTACGCCACACCTTTACCTTTTTAATACTCATAATCACAGAGGACACTATTGCATGTTGTTGTTGTTCATGTTGGTACTACACGTATGCTTGCACACGCGTCCCTTTGTCCACTCCTAGGCCTTCAGGCTTTGGCACGTTTGTAGACAGACACGTCAGTCAACATGGAGGGCTGGTTTTTGTGCTTCCTGTCATTTAGTTGTTGCCAGGTCCTATCGTCTGCTGCCACCTGCTGGAACTTTATGGAATTGTTAAAATATTGTTTCCGTGCTTTTTTTTTTTTGTTGTCATTCAGAGGTTTTCACTCCAGTATCTTAATTTGTGTCTTTCTCATCCGGTGTAGCTCATGCTATCATTTGTAAATCTCCAAGAAGACTGTAAATGTTGCACTGGATGCAGCAAAACTGTGTAAAATATTATGTTCTCTGCAGGATTCACCCTGTATCAAATGCTGCATCACCATAATCTTCACCCTCCTTTATTCTCAGTCTCTATTGTTGCTGCTGCCAGTGTCGCTCAGAGAGGTTTCTGGGCTGTTTGTTCCTGAAGGTTTGGCCTTTGATTTGTTTTTCTCCCCACAGCGTCAGGGCCCAGCTTGGCTTCGGCCCTCCTAAGTTACTACTTAGAGCATGGAAATTAAAGTGATGTGTGATTGGGGGTGCTTGTACCTGCCTTGTTTTCAGGGCCGGGTCCGTGCCCCAGGCCTGGCAGAAAATTCTATCTCCACACTGTTGTGTACAGAGTTTGGTAATAATGAAGGGCCAGACAATAGCCGGTTTCAGTTTCAGTTGAGCCTATTACAAACTATGAGCTGAGTTTATGTGCTGTTCTCTAAAAATGCCTCCCTCCCTTCCACCATGCTCGTCCCTCCCATCCCACTTTAAACTGGAAGCGGAACGGACAGGCCCTTTCAGCGGGGAAGAGGACCCAGCGGTGGATTACACCCTCCCTCCCCCGCTGCTCTTTGTTCACCACCTGCCTCTGTACCCTTACCCACTCTTTTCATCATCTGCCCTCATTCCAATCCCATGGTGCCTCTGAAACTCCCAGTTCACCTCTGTAATAATCTGCGGTTGGTATCGGGCCATCGACAGGGATCTGTTTGGTAGGTTGTTCGTGTTAGACGCAGTCAGGGTGTGCTGAGTGATGACGGTGGTTCAGGTGTGGGTATACACGCCTCATTACACTGAATCAGACATGTGACACAGGGCCTGGGTCCAGATTGAGCTATTATTCTGCATGTGTCTAGTGAAAGGTGAATAATGTCGAGAAACAAAGGGCCGGGATCAATTTTAGTGTGCTGCTGGGATATTATGAAAATCGCCGCTGGCGTCATCATTAACACTATACTGTCATCTCAATTTAGCAATATTAATAAATGAAGTATTACTACATTAAGATTTATTGTATTAGACCAAATATTAATGGATTTCTATGAAATGTACTCATTTGCATGTTTCTTTTTTTTACTGCAGTTTCTGTTTTTTCCACATTGCCTTCTGTTTGTAAGTGTGGCACTGTGGGGAGACTGAATGTGGGATTATCCAGGATTATCGGAGTGGATTACCTCTATACAAAGTGTAATTTTCTGTGTATCATATTGTATATTTTTGTATAGGGGTGTGATTGCTTTTGACTTGTTTATTAATAAATATAAAGTCATGTGGCTACTCTGCATCGCTCTGCTCTGTTTAAATGTTTAATTTCTCACACAGATGTTTGATTATGCATGTATGGAGGGTGGGGGTCCTGCATCTTTCCACCCAGCTCTTTAACATCAGATATTGATGTTTCTAAAATTGCTCCTTTTTGCATTAATTTCCCAAAGATAAATGCACGACTGTCCGCCAGCTTGTTCCCGGTCACAGCAGGCTGAACACCAGCCAGCTGCTGGATTATTGCCACGCCACTATCTCATCGGGGAAGGCGTGTCACTCCCCCGAATCACTGAGCGCCCCTTTGTCCTCGGTCGGTGCCCAGGCAGCGACACTCGATGGCGGCTGCACCCGTCAGGCAGCGCTCGGCGGCGGCGGGACCCCGCTCGCAGCTCCCGCCCTGCTACTACGAAGGCTACCTGGAGAAGCGTGGACCCAGAGAAAAGGTGGGTCCTCCCGGTGTCGCTGCCATGTTGTCTCGGCTGCATGTTGTTGCGAGCGGCGGTCAGGGTGCGTGTGCGTGTGCAGGACACCGGCTGATCTCTCATTCCCGGAGCTGTCAACTTCCTCATTGTGCTCGCATGGGCGAGGCGAGAGTGGACACTGGTGCTGCCGGAGACCCGCTTACTGCCGACCATCGCACCTTTTAATGCCCGCTTTAGGGAAGAATCTGGTCGGGCAGTGAGCAGCCATGTGTGAGCAAATCAGATATCAACCGGGGAAACCGCTGCTGTCAAAACATTGTCATTTAAATCACGTTGCGAGGAGGATTTTGCGGCTCTTATCTAAACCAGACGCGTCTGCCAAATATTTTTAGCCAGAAGTCGTGCCTGTATTTTTATTCTGACAGTCCCATATCCCACTGCATTAATGCAGTCTTTAAAACCAAAGTGCAATATAATAAAACAGCCCTTAATAAATTTTCTGCATTCGTAAAAAATAAAAAATAAAAAATAATAATTAAAAAAAGGTGGCGGACCCTCGCCCCTGCCCCTCACGCACTTCCCCGCAGGGAGCTGTAATGCGAGCCTGGCTCAGGTGCGGGGTATGGCACTGGTCTGTGGAACGCTCAGATTGACAGCAGCTGTGTCCCACTCCTTTATCCGTCTCCTGGGACAGGAAATGGGGTGATCAAGTAGGGACTGTCCTTGGTGCACGTGATAGTTCATGTCTGTGCTCCTGGCTGACAGGCATTCCGGAGACTCTGGACCTGTCTATGTGGGAATTCCTTGTACTTCTTCAATAACGCCAAGGATACTCATGTAAGTGTGGCACAGGGGTGTGTTTTGCACGTTGCACACTGTCATGTCCTGAAGCCCTTCATCTCTGTGTTTACAGTACATGGAGAAGATGGACCTCACTGGTTTCATGTCTCTCAAGGATGACGGCAGCCGGGACAGGAACCTGGAGGCGGCCAGGTTCATCCTGCGCATGAAAGACGGAGAGACCAAACTGACCGTACTGTCCACCGACCTGCATGTGTGTGTGAAATCAGGCTTTTCAGGGTGTCTCACAGCTTCTGTCTGCTTCCAGGCGCCGAACCTGGAGTCGCGGGAGCTGTGGAAAGGCTTCCTCTACTCTGTCGTTGATGTAAAACGCTCACTTTTTGCCCACTTTTTGCCCACTTTTCTTGGCTCTCTTGCACTCACGTGAATGATTTCACACCTCTCTGCTCCAGCTGAACGTCCCATCCTGCCTCACATTGCTGCCCGGCCAGTTGCAGATGCTGAAGGAGGTGGTGGACAAAGAGAGATCCAGGAGGAGGATGCGCACGCCCACACGCGCTCCTCCCTCACCCCTCTCCGTGCCTTTAGTGGGGGAGATCCCACCGTGAGTTCATCTCTTTTATGTTTTATAGTCCTGTGTTCAGATTCATGAGAAAAAGAGTTGTGGTGCGTCTGGCGTGCAGGTGTTTTCGCCCCGTGTCCAGAACAGAGGCCGAAGTCCTGTTGGAAAGACACCCAGACTGTGGAAACATGCTGCTCCGTCCAGGCAGAGACGGCTGCTCCCTGGCCGTCACCACCAGGCAGGACCTCAACGGGTAAACTGAACATCTGCACGCCACAGCTGCAGGTCTGACAGTAGGAGAGCACACTGGCTAATGTAGCGGCCTCCCCTCCTGCCTGCAGGTCGGTGTTCAGACATTACCGCGTCACACAGAGGGACCAGGGCGGTTACGTCATTGATGTAGAAAACCCTGTAAGTGTGTTATTAGAGCTGGTTCTCTTTAAGATCGCCTGTAAGGTGGTTTGAGATGAGTTTGATCTTCTCTTCCAGATTCCCTGTGCCGACCTGCATGAAGTCATCGATGCTCTGGTGGAGAAGACGGCAGGAACGCTGCAGCCGTTCCTCCTGGAGGAACCTTATGAAGAGAACATCAGTACTGATGCTCCCCACATTGTGATAACTGCTTTGTTTTTCTGTTTATCCTCATGTGATGACCCTTCTTCTCTGTCACCAGCCTACGTTTCAGCCAACGATGAGAATGGAGAGCGGATCCTGCACACCGCCCCCACCAGCCCCCTGCCCAAGGCACCTTCCCTGCCTCCAAAACAGGGTTAGGGTCACTCACACACACCTCACACAGACATGGTTCTTCATGTTTACTGATGGTTGTTTTCATTCTTGGACAGATCGTTGGCCCAGCAGCCCCCTGTCCAGGTCTCCCGCCCCTGACCGGCGTATCCTGACCTCATCGGTGCCGGCCTCACCCACCAACCCACTGAGACGACTCATCCACTCTCCCTCCCCTCTCACACAGAGTTAGTATGCATGCATATGCCCCCTCTGATTTAACAGGTTCTGATTGTCTTCTGTGCATCCACAGCGCTCAACGAGGAACTCAAAATGAAGCTGGAGAAGAGAAGAGCCAGTCAGGAGTGACTGGCTCATGGGGGGAACGGCCTCCTGTCACAGCACACTCAGTCTTCAGACCCTGTCTGACCAGAGCGATCTATCCATCCTGTGCCTTCTACATCAACAAAAATGGTCTGCAGATAGAAAGTTCCATGAAATTCCTTCATGTCAACCATGTGATGATCAAACTGTGCATAAGGATCCTAAAATGCTACCTGCCTGCTCTGGTCGGGATAGTTACAGACTCCTGCTTCAGCTCTCAAAAACGCACAAGAGCGTGATTCAGGTCGAAGGAACCACCAGCTGAGCCCCATGTCCCCCCACCCACCCACCGAACTGCTGACGTTAGTGTTAGTGCAACACTGGAGACAAAACACAAAAATTATGGACTGTGGATTTGTATGACGTATCATCTTTCCCTACAATCATCCCCACACAGCTGGACTGAAAACAGAGTCCGTGCCCACTGGGTGACCTTTAATGTGTTCTACATTTGTTATTGACTCAACTTTAATTGCTGGTGCTTATTTCTAAAGTGTTTCCTTATTCTCAGCTACTGTGTAAATGTCGGTGCTGTGACTGACCTGCCTGACAGTCCAGGTGATTTCTGTTTTTAAAAATCTCTGTTGTACGTGATCGCGCCCTCTAGTGGACTGTATGTCGACTAACAACTTTTAACAGCAGTCTGGGTGTCTGATACTAATGTTCAACATTAGTATACTCTGACTTTTTTTTTCTTTTTTTAAAAGTTTTTGCTCTGTCACAGTGTTACCCCCATATGCTACCTCTCATCAGTGAAAAATACAAGTATTAGTTTTACTACAGCTCTCAATAAAAAAACTTTTTGTTTTGAAAACTGGCTGTTTCCTGCAAACGTGACATGTCTACTATGGTCAACAACTCTGTATTTGCTGTGCTGTGTCTACCTGATCGCAATCAAAGAAGCGTGTTTGTGTGATATTTCTGGGCATTAAATTGTTTTGCATGAATGTCATTTATGAACCGGTTGTGCGTGTGTATATCTTATATATTTTTTCCCCCAAATTGGGCACATTTTGCCCAAATGCGTGAATACAAAACATGACAAGTGTCAAATCATTTATACCAGAGCATTACAATACTATGCAATACCACTGCAGATTAAACTTTCTGCAGGCGGTTTAGTCCACTTCTCTTGTCTCAACGTGTTGCTAACTTGGGCAAAAACACCCTCCGGCGTCTCTCTGCGTCTCGCCTCCATCATGTCACAGCAGCGGGGCGAAGACGCAACAACGGGAGCCTGCTCAGAACCAGCAACAGCGCCACCCGGTGGCGACTTGAGGGCGGGGCACCAACGAGCAGACCTGTGGGGCAATCTGCAGCGCCAGCCTGCCAGGACGCACCGACCGCGGGGTGGGAGCTCCGAGACCCCGGCTGGAACGACTGTCCGCTCTGAATTTGAGACCGATGAGACGGAGACTGTAGAGGACCAGTCTGTTATAGAAGGGAGGGGTTTTTTTTTTGTTTAACTGGAGGTAGACGAAGGGCTTTCCAGGAACGGTCTTCTTTTTTTTTTAAGCTAGCACTTAAAGTTTTTACCTCTCATCGCTTTTCTGCGTTTAAATCAGATTTCTCTGTTCGGCCAGATTTTTGGACACTCAGTTTGGATTTTAGAATTCGTTTTCCTCAGTGAAAGAAGTGTTTTGCGTTTTGGAAATTACGGTTTAAACAGGTGTTTTGGAGGGAGACGCTTTGACGGAAGTCTCCGGTGTCTTGGGCGTGTCAGAGAGCAGGTAAGTGACTCGCTCCGGTTGACGGTCAAAGGTTAAAATTCTGCATTTGTCATAGTGAAATTAGCTGAAAGGTCAATCGTTAATGCCACTTAACTGCTGAGTAAATTTTACAAAGTATCAAATTTTACCCTGAAATCACTCAAAACTGCATTATTTAGATCAGACTGTGCTTGAAATTGAATTTAGGCTTACTTTCAGGGGCTTTATTAATGCTTGGTGATCGGAAGGTGTGTGTAAGTATCAGAGAGAGATCTTGCTGAGTGAAGGCTGTGGCCCAAAAGCAAAATATGTCAAACATGTTACCAGAGCGGCATTCTCCAACATGCTGCAGCCCATCAGCGAAATGCACAACACCTCCTGCTGCAGAAGCACCCACAATGTAACACACACTTGCACCGACCAGCTGTGAAGTAACACTGTTTGATAGACCACATAAGCCGGCTGCAAAACCAGTAGTTGGTTTGACTCATCCACAGTCGGAAGTCACCGTCTTGCGAGATTTTTCCAGCTGACATGACCAACCAAACCACCATATTTGCAACGTAGCTGCAGCAAAGTTGTTCCTTCCACGGTTGCGCCAGCGTTTGTCTCAGTTGTGTGTTGGTGGGGCAGCAGAGTTGCTGAAGGTGACATCTCTGCACCCAGCTGAATGGCTTTCATGGCCCTGCATTAGCATCACTATAGAGATGACAGAATTACTGCCGCGCTGACTCTTGTCCTCTCTGGCCTTTCTTCTACTGTGTTGCTTTGTTTCTTATCGAAGAACCCACTCGCCTCCCCACATCCTGTTTTTGATCTGTTTCGGTATTTTGAAATGATCCGTGCATGATTCTGTCTGATGATCTTTGTTACCTTCAGGCATCCATGGCTTTGTTTCTTCACTCCGTGCAGTCCGTCTCATCATGCACAGCCTGCTGAGAGGGTCCAGGAAAGAGGCCACTGCCGTCCACTCAGCACAGAGCTCTTTACGCCAGAGATGCCACTAACTGTCTTCGCCCCTCTATGACCAATGATTAAGTTGTGAGAAAGTCCTACAGGCTAAGGTCCAACAGCACCACCTACTGGTGCAAAGAGAACCGCTGTTGAAAACACTGCCTGAACAAGTGAGGAGACATTTGGCCCCAATCAGAATTAAATTTAAACCAAATATGATTATCAAAGGATCTGGAGGGTGCAACCTTTTATATTATGTAACCTTGTATTACTGCTGCCCTCTATATACGATACTGCGGGTCTCCACTATCCTCAACCAAGACTATCGCCCAAAATCAGAGTTGTAAATGAGTACCTTTAAAACTGTTTGGGTCCCCTTTCTTAATGTCTTCTGACCGATAGCCGATCCCAGATCCTATTAATCAGATGAATCCAGGCCCGACTCAACACAAGATCCTTTGAGTGTTCAGATCCCTGTCCAGCAACAACCTTCATCAAAGGAAGACAACTCAGATCCCTCTCCAAGCACTTTGATTCTCTATTCAGAATCGCAGTGCCACCTCAATCAGCGACCCTTCCGCTGAGGCTTACTGACGCACGCTTTGCTGAGACAGAATGCATCCGCTGCTCTCGCTCTTCTGGCTGCTGCCTCTGGCCTTGACGCTGAAGGACGTCTCCTCACTTGAGGGCACCCCT